>APFE030439733.1:1527-12076 GCA_000404065.3 Pinus taeda | reverse complement strand
GAAGCCAAAAAAGCTCTGATACCAAATGTAGGTTTTAACCCCATACAGAAATTACCTGCATACGAATTCTAAATCACATGAAAAATAAAAATGCGAGATCATAACACATAAAACACATATATACAGAGATTTCCCACTGGATCCCAAAACCAGGACTACCAGCTTGATTTTTCATTATATTCCTTTCAATGTTACAATACAAATTTATACATGCCAAAGCATCCAATACCATGGACCGAAAACCATCGCGTCCAAAAAACATGTATGAAAATCATGCACAAAACCATAGGTGGGTCCGCCCAACCTAACATAGGGTCCGAAACCAAAATTTTCCTAGGCGCTACCCCGGACCCCATAAAGTGGGGTTATGGGTACCCCTAAAACCCCCTGTTAACTATGTGGAAAGAATATAACACAACCCAACAGTGATGACGATAAGGAAAATAAATATCATACTGAAACCAAGTGCATTAATGAAAATACTTACTTAGAGGACTTTCACAACAACTTGAAGGCTTGACACATTCGTAGAAAAATATGACAAAAATGCTTCAACTAATGTGTCTACCAATTAATCTTTATAACCATACAAACCTTTATAACTTCTTGAAAGAGTACATTCACTCATGTTTTCCATCTTGGAAAACATCATAAAAGATCAAAATTTATGATTAATGAAGGATCTTGCTAAGTAATATTCTTCCAACCATTTGGAAATCAGATCATGATATGGAAAATAATTGATTGAAGAATATTGAGATTTAAAAGAAGAAACATTTTCAAAACACATAATTGGATTATGAAGAGTATTACATGAAACAACTTTAATCTGATCATGTTCGGAAACTTTGGGTCAGATTGTGGCAACCTGACATAACCGACAACGAAGGTTGAAGTGCCTCAACTCCTTGACACGTTAACAAACTATCCTCAAATGGTAAATTATCAAAGACAGGTGGTTTACAAAGATCAATTGATGGACAAGCATAATTGTCACTAGGCGTGTGAATAAATACATCATCAATGCCACTAACTAGATTAGATTTAACATTTAACACATCAGAATCTTCATGAGTAAAGAACCTAGATAAATAAAAAATAGGATTTTCTTGAACATTTAGAGTTGTAGACCTTTCTTCTTCACGTATCGAAGGTGAGGAATGAAATAAATCATGAACAACAAATTCCTTCTTCTCCTCTTCAAACTAAAAATCAACACCACTCAATACCTAGCTGTGATCAAAGCTAGCAGGAAAAGGATGAAGAGAATCTGAAGAACAAGTCGGTATAAGAGACTTAGTAAACATATTAGGAAATTATGAATAATGTGATAAGGGTGAAGAGGGAGTGAAAAAATCAGATGGAGGATCACCAATTGCAATCAATTCTAATTATCATGAAACATATATTTATCCTCTTGCTCTTGTTTCTGAGTGATGCAACCTTCTTGTACTTAATCACCATTTGAACCATTACATTGAGAATTAAGAGAATATAAGACAATTGTTGGTGAAAAAATTTGATTAGGTGAATCAAGATAAATAGGATCATAAGGTTGATATGTTAGAGGATGAGAGACATCTCTTGAAAAAGCAATATCATTACTCAAATCATATTCAAGATTTCACTTATCCACATTAAGGTTATGAGTAAGAGAGGGAGATGGAGGTGGGATAAGTGAATCAACAATCTAATTTTCAAGTTCTCAAGCTTCATCACCAGTACGCGAGACTAAAGGAAAAGGATGAGGGGAAGAAACAAAAGGGATAACATGTTACTCCTTTGAAACTTTAAGTGTCCCAAGACCAAGAAAAGATGGGAGACTAGAATACGATTCAAATTTCGGTGATTTTAAAGAAATCTTAAATAAATAGTGAAAATTTTCATTCATGAAACCCCAATCCGCATCTTCCTCAGAAAATTCATAACAAAAGTGAAGAAAGTCATCATGAAAGTATTCTAGAGATTCATTAGATTGCATTCTAAGGTGAATAATCTTCTTATACACATTTTGATAATTGTACGTATCAAAGTATTGGTGAAGCTCCATGACAAGCTGCTTGAATGAGTGAATGGAGGCAGATGGTAATGTATGACACCATTGTTTAACACATCCTTCAAGAGTGAGAATGAATGACGTATAAGCAACATATTCACAATTAAATTCATATGAATCACAAAACTTAAGAAACAGAAGAGTATGTTCAAGAATGGTTGTTTCACCCTCACAATTACAATTCAAATTTGAGATGTTATGAATGATTCTCACAATAATTTTAATATTTTCACTCTTAGAAAAACACCTCAGGATTATGGGGAGGAAGCCATTTAAGATGAAAATTGAAACAAAAATTCATGGGGTCAGCTTATCATCTGGCACTCGTTCTAGTGCCAAAACCAATTGACAAAGATGGAAACCTCCAACAGTAAGGGGGTGTCCCTATTATGAAGTCTGAATTAGACCTCACACCATTTGGGATAGGAGCCCCATCCCAAATATGGGATCGGCTACCATTATGTTGGTCTTAAGGATCATTATTGGCTACAATAAATAACACAAGCTTTGTGAGAAACCAATTGCAATGTATAAAAGAGACTTCCACGGAAAAGGAATAAAGAGTGAGACTCTAGTAGAAAAATAATAGTAATATCCTAAAAGAGATGAACACAAAAAACAAAATGATTGTTAGTTAACTTGTAAAATAGTTCACAAGATAACAATGATCATGAAAGCAAATAGCAACTCACATTGAACAAGATATGTACCAAAGCAACAAAGTAGTTCATTTCCTTTAGTATTCATGAATATAAACATACACCACAAATATTAAAAGAAAAGTCTTACAACATCCAAGATACATGCATGAAAGTGCATGTTGGGTTGTGTTATATTCTTTCCACAACTAGCCCATGTAGTTAATTGGGGGGTTAGGAGGGGGGCGGAGCCCCCCCTTCGTTGCGCCGATTGCATAACGAGGGGAGTCACAGGGGGTTTGAGGGGTACATGTAACCCAACTCTATTGGGTCCAGGGCAACGCCTCAGAAAATTTTGGTTTTGGACCCTATATTAGGTTGGGCGAACCTACCTATGGTTTTTTGTATGTTTTTCGCACATGGTTTTGGACGCAATGATTTTCTGTCCATGGTTTTGGACGCGATGGTTTTCAGTCCATGGTATTGGATGCTTCGACATGTATAAATATGTATTGTAACATTGAAAGGAACATAATGAAAATCAAGCTGGTAATCCCGGTTTTGGGATCTAGGGGAAATCTCTGTGTATATGTGTTTTATGTGTTATGCTCTTGCATTATTTATTTTCTGTGTTTTAGAATTTGTATGCAGGTAATTTCTGTATAGGGTTAAAACCTACAGTGCACTGACTCAAAGAGCTTCTAATGATTACGTGGAAATTTCAAGAACACAATTACAATGGTGAAACACTAGCCCTAGTAGTGGAACATGAAGCTATCACTTTCTTCTCCAAAGAATGATATTCCCTCCTATGCTAAACTAGAGAAGCCAAGGCTAGCTCTCCCAAATTCGAAGCCCTTTGCTTGAGTAATGTGTTGGGTGTGGAGCTTGATTATCTTCTTTATTTAGAGGCATCACTGCATTGGACCCCAGTTCGTAACAGGGTGGAAATGTCACTCGTTTGATCACCTTAAAGGGGGTGATGGAGATTTTATGAGTCCCCTCTCCCTATGGTGGGGGTTCAGGGGCGACGCCCCCAAAGCTAAAAATAGATGTAAATTTACCTTGTAAAATATTGTAATTTTGTAGTCAATCTGATCCATTAATTAGGCGGATGATCTCATAGTCGAAGTTATGTTTAATTTAGTTTTTTCCCCTACAAGGAAACCCCTTTCTATATATGAGGGAATTGTATTACAAGTATGCATATGTGTATTTGAGAGAGAAAAAGAGAGGACATTGTGTGAGAGCGAAGAGGAAATTACAACGGATTTCATGTAGGTTGTATCTCTTCATTTTGTTGGATAATATAAAGGAAGGAATTCTTGTTTCTCTGTGGATATAGCCCAAATTGGGTGAACCACATATCTCTATGTCTCTCTTGTTTTTTGCGTTTTCTGTGTTTGTGTTTCTACAATATTTTATGTGTTCCATTTATCTGTAGTATATAATTTTCTAACATTATAAGGGTTTATTTATAACAAGCGAGGTGACCTTTCACCTCCCCTCATGACACTTGATCTCCCTCATGAATCTTGATCTTCCATTTGTCTTTTGAGCTCCTTTTTAACCTTTGAGCTACCTAATGACTCTTCATATTCCCTATGTGACTCTTGGAATCACACTTTATACATTTTACATTTTCAATATTATTTTTGAAATACAAAATTGCTATAAGACAAATGTGTCTATTATCCATAAGACAAAATAACACATCATGCATAGAATTATGGAAATTGTAACTCAAAAATGGTAATGTATAACTATGTAGTAAGATATTGGTGCAAATCTTTGTACTCTTTTGCTATGTGCTCAACCTTCATTGGTACATATGGATTGTATCTAATTTTACCCTCTAGTGCATTTGAATATATGGTCTTTGAATTTGTTTGAATGGTGCTTAGTAGTATAATTAACTTCATGTGTACCTTTTCTAGCTCAATCACGTAATGAAGAATAGATTCTTTGGTCACCTCGATCTCATCTCGTGTGGTCGTCTGTATGATTCTATCAAAGAAAAATTCTATCTCTTGCTTGATGATGCTTATGCTCTTCACTATTGTAAATGTGCCAACAAAAAGTATCCTATTCATCCTAACCAAAGCATCCAATCCATATTACAGTCACGAATACGATGTTATGGTGTTGGTAACAAAAGTATGGATATGCTCATATATATTTGTAAATATCCTAATTTCTACCCTATCCATTTCAACATCATGTTTTCTCTTCCTGAAAAACAATGCAGGTGTATTTAACTATTTGGTGCCCCAATCCTGGATCACTTATATGGTTGTGTAAATTGTCTTCAATGCCTTCACCATCTTTTGTGATCCTTTCTGCACTTTATGTAAGAGCACCACCGACTCATGAAGAGTGAACATCTCATCATACAATTTCTTCACAGTGTCTTCCAAATGCTTGATTTGTTCAAGTATTGTTGCCTTCAATTCCATTCTACTAGCGCTAATGGAAGACAATCTTTGATTCTTGGACATGAGATGCTCAACCTATTGTCTTGCTAAATCCAATTCCTTGACCAATGTTTCATGTTCTCTCATCAGGTAAGCAATGTTCTCCTTAGTGCCTTCTACAAAGGTTGCATTCGTTGCTACAACTGTTCTTAGATTCTTCCTAGTATTTCACACAATCACCCTTTTTGTGCTAGTGGAAATAGAGTGATGAGGTTCATTCGAAAAATACCTTCTTCTCTCCTACAATATTCTTCTCTTCAACTGATCAAATTTAAAGTTTGAAATGTCCATGACCCTGTCATTTGGTGGAGGAACTATTCCCGTTTCATTGAATGGGAGATTGACACCAATAAGAGGAGGTGGGGAGTGATAGCTTACTTGTTCTATAATCAATTTCGTGGTCAACCTCCTCCTGTTCATCATCAACTTGTTGGGACTGCAATTCCATATTCTGTCTCCTCCCATTTTCTTCTTCTTGAAACAAATTTTTCATTTCTTCTTCTTCCCTTTGCTTTTGTAAGGCTTCTTCTTGTTGTTTCCTTCTAGTCTCTTCTTCCTTTTTCTTTTTCATCTCTTCCTTTCTTCCTTTCATGTCTTCTCTTCTCTTCATTAGTTGTTCTTCTTTTAATTACCTTTCTTCCTCCTACTTGTGTTCCTCTTCCTATTTCTGCTCTACTTCCTTTTCCTTTTCCTCTTCCTACTGCTTCCTCCAAGATTCTTTAAATTCCTTTCTTTGCCTCTCCACCTCAATTGTGCTTTTGATGCTCATATCTAATTTAAATTTTCTACTCCTCCCTTCTTCTGGGTCATGCATAATCTTCCTCTTTGCATTAACAACACTATCCTTAGTAGGAACTCTAGTTCCCTTCTTGCACAATATCTAATATGTGAGTTGTTTAAGAAGGGCCCACCTCATCACCTAGCCTCGTTGTTTTCGAAGCATTGTACCAATTCTTCTTCTTCTTATAGAGAAATAGAAAAATAAGGCCAAGAAAAGTGTAGCTTAGGAAAATTTTGTTTTCATACTCCCCTAGGGTCATATCTATGGAAAATCATTTCACTGAACCTAAGGCGCATGATTTCTTCAACTTTTGCTTCCATTGTCTTCAATCTTTTCAGCTCATAAGACCCCACTTGCAAGGAAGGAGAGGCCATAGATACTTCTTCTTCTTTTTTAATAACTACAACAATCCTAAAGAAATTTGATATTCAATATCATGCATGACCACCTTATCAGTCACGTACTTTGGTAAAAGATGCGGTGAATTTTTGGAACCAAAGACTTTGATATATGTGCCCTATGAAGAAGTGAACCAATCTGTAACTTCAATAACTGCTTCTTTAGCTTCATTGGTTATGTAGGGTGCCTCTTATTCAAAGATAATATGATAGAGTATAACAAAGAAGTGCTCAACCAATTGATCATAAACTACTATATAATTGAATTTTGAAAGGATATTACAATATATGTTGTCAGAGAGAGGTTGTTGAGACCATTTCCATTCTAGAACCAGAAACTCATTTCTAGTGCATATCATGTCCAACAGGTGTGCAAACATAAAGGAACATTTTTTCCCACATTCTACATCCTTCTTCACCTTTGTCACATTAATATAAAACTATTGGGAAAGTATATTCGACTAGTTGAATATCTTCCCTTCTGTGACTCTTAGGTAAATCATGTATATCCATCATTCACAAAATTCGATGCTTTCCCATCATATAGTCTGCAACACATTGTTATGAGGTAGTGATATGTTGAAAATTTGCAACAAGAAATTGCTAAAAATAGAAGTGCTAAAAATAACATTGCTAAAAATAGCAGTTTGGGCATCAGTGCTAGATTGGGTAATAGGGAATGAAAAATGGAAGTTCTAAAAATAGAAGTTCTATTTTTAGTAGTGCAGTGTGGATTCATATTTTAGTTAGTCCCTAGACTAGAAATAGGAAGCAAAATTCGAATTTGATATTAACAATAGTTTGTAAATTAATTAATTAATTCAGTTTGAGTTAATTAGTTAAGGAATTATGAACTTGAAGTCTATGTGAGGACATTCAACAATTTATCCTTTGATTGAGGGATTTAACCATCAGTTAAAGGATGAGGATGAGTTGTAACTAGTTGGCTTAGTTAACTGAGTCAAGTCCAGTTAGATTAATTTAACAATTGTTAAATTAATGAGATTCAATTTGTTAATGCTTGCATGCATGTAACAACTGGTATTTTCAGATAGCTGAAGATTCACTCATGGATAACTTACGCATGTCAATTCAGACAGAGACCCAGTTGAGATCAGATGGAGGGATAGTGTACTATCAGTTGCTAGGATATTCCTTGGTGAATATTCCTTGCATGCATAAGGAATATTATTCCTTCTAGTACTGTGCAGTTGGACCTGAGGTCACAACAGGTATGATTTGGCCAATTCACACATGTTATGTAATTGGACCCCAATCAAAATTGCATAAGGAAATAGGAGCTTGGAGGACTTTTGGAGCCTATATATACAGGCCTAGATAGTCCATGAGCTACATCATCATAGTACAGAGACAACATGATAGCTTTTGAGCTGATTCTTTTTGTATGTTGTTGAGGATTTCCAATTGATTGATAATACAAAGATGGGGTTTTAGGCTGGTGTTTTCCCCAGGTTATATCTTCTATGTTATGGTTGATTATTTCTCATTCTTATTTATATCTGTTCATGATTGATGTTGCTCATGTTCAATTAAGCTTCTGCTAAGTTTATGGTAGACGTAGATATAGTATTATGCTTTAGTACATTGCATATATCAGTTGGATCTGCAGGTGAAATTTCTACATGATATCAGTGAGCTAGCTGATTTGTAGAGAAAATTCAACATGGTATCGAAGCACAGGTGATCAAGGAAGAACAATATACAAGAAAAATATTGAATTTTGTGATTTTTGAATATTGAATTGAGTTCTTATCACATCTATTTCACCGATGGCGTTCTATGGTTTGAGACTCAAATATGCCCTTGATGGCAGTTCGAATTATATAGCCTGGAAGGATCGCATGGAGGTAGTATTAGAGGATAACGGGGTGAAGGAATTCATTGATCAAGAAGTCCCCAAGCCGTCAGGATCTAATGCCCAAGAGTTGGCAGAATGGAGGAAGTGTGTGGCTAGAGCTAGGAGAATCATCCTAGAGGGAGTTCGAGATCACATAGTCTTGAGCCTCAATGGGAAGGAGAGTCTATTTTCAATGTGGGAAACATTGAAAAATCTTTATGAAAACAACAGTGATCAAAGGAAGCTGGCACTGAAGGACAAACTTTGAAAGATCAAGTGTGAAAAGGGCGACACGATCTCTATGTATCTGACCAAGCTCACCACATGCAGGGATGAGCTTGCAAATGTAGGGGTTGTGAAAGCTAATGATGACATGGTGAGTCTTGCACTCCTCGGACTTCCTAAGAGCTAGCATAACTACCAAGACTCGGTTAATGGAAGAGAGAAACTGCCAAATTGGGAACGACTATGGTCAGATTTGATGCAGGAGGAGATCAGATGGAGCACCAGAGATGGTTCTACATCCATGGAGGATGAAGAGAACTATGCCTTAGCAAGTAACATGAAGAAGGGGAAGGAGAAGGTTTCTCTTCCTGAATCCATTTCTTCCAATGGTGGGAAGAAGGTTGAAAAATAGAAAGTACGATGCTTTTGTTGTCATGAGGTGGGCCATTTTGTTACAAATTGTCCACTGAGGAAATCCAAGAAGGGATCAGAGGAAGGATCTGAGGGTGAGGCACTTGCTTCACAGTTCGAGTTGGATTTCACACTGTTCGCATGCATGGTTTCATCCATGGTGGGAAGTGGTTGATTTCTTGATAGTGGAGCTTCATTCCACATGACCGACGACAAGAGTTTGTTTAGTACTTTGGAGGACAATGATCTCCAAATACTCATAGTGATGGGTAATGATGAAAAGTATAGTGTCTCAGGTGTAGGCATCATTATTTTTCAGAGGGAGCATGGAGCTCGCGTTACCTTGACTGATGTTAAGTATGTACTAGGACTGAAGAGAAAATTGGTGTCGATCACGATGCTGGAAGACAAAGGCTATGATGTAGTCTTTAGTAAGGGAAAGGTTTTCCTTAGACACATCATCACTAGATAGGTGAAGCAGATTGGTTCACAGGTCAAGAACCTGTATGCTCTTGAGGTTCAAGATGCATGCAAAGCCTTGAGCAGCAAGGCAACTAATGGTGTTGGGTCCCTATAATACTAGTGATTACCCCATTACTATTGTGGTTGTACCCTTTATTAATATGTTGTGCCCCTATTGTCCCCATATTGTTATTATTGTGCCCCATAGATCCCTCTATTGTTATTTTTGGTGGCTTAAATTATTATTGTTAGGTCGGCTGGTTATATTGTGACTCCTTAGACTCCTATATATAAAGGAGGTTTTATCATTTGAATCATCCAAGAATTGTTCATTTATGTAATGTAAAGGAGGTTTCCCCCTCGAATAGGCTGAATTCTAAGGCATTGATCTATATTTTCTATCTTTTCTTGAGCTGGTTTCATAACATTTGGTATCAGAGCTTTGGATTCTAGGGTTTCGCTGCTCCAAATACGTCATTGTGGCATTTTCGCAATAAATTTTTTTCTGTGATGTTTCAGAAGCTAAAAAAACAACCCATTTAAGACGACATCGCACTGAATCTCAGGTCTGAATTTCAAAGATTTTTGCACTATATTTTCAGAGATATGAATTGAGGAAGTTGGTCCTTTTGCAAAATCCTGAATTACATTCAAAATAGGTGACCTGGGGAAAATCGTCATAAATTTCTCTCTGAGCATCAGATTGAAATTTCGTCAGAAGGTACAGAAAGAGGACGGACTGTAGTTTCTTGTATATATTTTTCAGAGCCAAAGGTAAAAATAGGGATACGTGGCATGTCGTACAATTTCGCTCTACTGAATTAGTCTATAATCAAGTCACTGTGGGCGATTTGGTATAACTCTTCATTGGAGAATCCAATTGGGGTCAGACTGGTGGCATTGGAAAGAGGACATAGAGGGCTACTACAGGTCACAATTTCAGAACTGGATGATCTGAAATTATAGAGATACATCATAGGAAATATAAAGCTCCTACAAAGTGAAAAAAGGTGTGTATATTTTTTTAAATGTTTGCTTAAGTTTGGTTTGAAAAATTATTTTGAAGGAATTCAAAGGGCATAGTGAAGCATTATTATCAGTAATTGATGCCCCGAAGAAAGAAAATGGAAACACCTAGTAGGCGACCTGAAAGCTTTAGCATGACTCATGAAGAAGAGGAAGAAATGCAACATGATATATCAAAATTACGAGACCAAGTGCAACAAGTGTCACTTGCACAAAAAGG
>APFE030439732.1:22726-34387 GCA_000404065.3 Pinus taeda | reverse complement strand
CTCTCTGAGTAATAAAATCATTGCTATTCTGTGTTCTGGGTATATTTTCTTCGCATATTCTGTGTTCTGGGTCTTTTTTCTCGCATATTCTCTATTCAGTATTACTTTCCAGGTTAAGAAGCATAACAATAACCTTGAAAGAGAGTTTGAGATGAAGGATAAATGATTCATGCACTACTTCATTCATTTGGAGGTGTTGTAGGGAGATGGAAAAATATTTGTTGGTTAGGGGAAGCACACCTCTAAAATCTATTAGAGATTTCATAAGCGGGATTGTGAGCTCGTGGACACTCCTCTAGCTACTAACTAGAGGAATGGGGATGCTTATGTAGGAGAAGTAGTATATGGAACTACCTACAGACAATTGGTGGGGTCCTTGATGTACTTGATGAAAACAAGGCCCGATATTTATTTTGTAGTTAATCAACTTAGTCAGTTTATGGTGGACCTACCAAGCGTCACTAGAAATGAGAAGAACATGTTCACAAATACCTCAGAGGCATAGTAGATTTTGGTTTATGGTACAGGAAGATAGATGGTGTGAAGCTACAAGGCTTCACAAATGCAGATTGGGTAGGGAGTCCATCAGATGAGAAGAGCACATCAGGATGTATCTTCAATGTTGGGACAACATCAATTTCTTGGTACAACAGGAAGCAAAGATATGTAGCACTCAAGTTAGCAAAGGGCGAATACATGGATGTTAGTCAACCAACATGCGAGGTTATTTGTATGAGGAAGATCTTGGTTGGTCTCTTCAGTCATGGGATGGAGCCTACGTTGATTCACTATGATAATCAGAGTTGTATCAAACTCTCTGAAAATCTGTTGTTTAATGAAAGGTCCAAGCATACGAATAACATGTACCATCACCTGATAAATTGCGTGTAGAGGAGGATCATCATGTTACAGTACATTCCCATAGAGGAACAAGATGAAAGAATTTTGAAAAAGGATTTCTCAAGAAGAAAGTTTCGAGCTCCACAGGATCGAGATAGGGGTGGTTCCGAATCGTTTTCTTGCCAAGAGGGAGTGTTAAATTGTAGCAAGAAAAGGCTTCATTTGACTTGTGTCGAAGTCAAATGGAGAAATTAAAATTTCCACATTAGCAAGATGACTTGAGTTGTAGTTAGCAGGAGTGACATGTCCAAGTTACTCAGTTAAGTCAGTTAATGCGAGTTTGTGGGAAAGAAGTAGAGTTGTGCATGAATTGATTGTTAAGATCTAGTAATCTAATGGAGTTATAGTTAGTGAAACTCATTTATCTAAGCTCTAGTCATGAATAGAGTTAGTAGGAATTTGTAATTGTTTTTAACTCATTGATCTCTGGGTTAACTAGTAAACTTACTAAAAATATCCCTAGTAATGAATGGAATTCGAATTGCCTAGTTGAGTGGAGGAAAAAGGTATCACTGTAATCATTATTGTATACTAGTGAGCATACAATGTTTGCATGTAGTAGGTGATTCTTTTCTCTTTCAAATTGTGCAAGAAATTAGGATCTTTTCCTTTTCTTTAGGAGCTAATTTCCTCAGGAATTGTGCAAGGAAATAGGAGGATCAGGAGGGCTAGATTTGACTAAGTATTTTCAAAAGCAGAATTAGGATAAAGATATCAGTATTACAGTGTAGTTTCAGCTTAAAGATTGAAGCTATCATCGTAATAGATCAATTTTCTCATATGATATAATACAAACAAAGGAGGGATTTTTCCCAGTTGGGTTCCCCAGTAAAATGATTGTGCTCATTGTGATTGAAAAATTGCATGTATTTCTATTTTATGTTTTCCTTTCCACAGATTGAGTAGAATAAATTTGTGTCTATTGTTTTTAGTCTGAATTCATTAGCAGCTACAAATTTCAAGTTATTTCCACAACTACTGCATGCTCCATGAAAACAAGCTGCAAACTGAATGAAATGCACGAGTTTCTTATATTGTGTTGCAATGATATGAATCTGACTAATCTATATTGAAAACTTCCCAAAATTTTCTTTGTGCGTGACTTGTCCCCGTTGATGTTCATTGCACACTTTCTATATTTGAAATTACTATGGACTATAGATTTTTCATCTTAAATATGAGGAGTTTTTACAATGTGTTGGTTTGTAAATTTTGGATCTCAAATAAGTAGAAATTTTTTTTAGAAGTCATTACTTCACTTTATAGTGCAATTTTGATGCATGCTCCACTCCCATCATTCTCACCTTTCTCATGCCTAGTCTTAAAGTTGTTCTGTATATGGGGCACATCATATATTTTGTGAAATATACTAAAGAATTGGAATACATGGGAATTTTTGGGCCCACACAACCATATGATCAAATTCAATGTTGATACGTCTATATATTTCTATCCTTTAAGTTATCATAGAACATTTGGAAGCAACATTGCACATAATGTAGTTACTAGCACATGTCATCACTTATGTAGAAGTTTGTCTCAATTATTATCCTCCTACCATTATTATTATGCACCCCATGCTTATATGTGATATGTACCATTATTCTAACTTGATTTAAATTTTAATATTAACCCTTAATCTCATTTTATGGCTAAAGGGTCTAGTTCTGAGAAAAATCCACAACTACCAATATAGTTACAAGGGAAAACATGCCCCTGCATATTTTAATTTTTTCATATTTTAATCGTGCTACATGCACATGTTGAACATATATATCATATTTTTATAAAAAAAATACATATTGAAATCACATACCCATACCTAATTACACAAAAGTAAGTTATAAAAAAATACATGTCAATTTTGAAAATGTAGTAAGAAAAATTGCTACCTTAACTTGCATGGGACTTCACCAATGCAATCATTTTTCTTCCTTTCCCACTATCTTGTTCATAGGATTGAATCTATACATCTACTATCATCCTCCAAAATTCATACTCCTCACTTCCATGAATGTAGTAGCACAATAATGGAAACACGCTACACCTAGAGCATGTCCCATATAAAGAATATTTATCATAATATTTTTGTCTCTAGGACCTTAGACACATGATGCTATGAATAAATTATATTGATGAAATTGGTTATAATATGTATGGGTAATACAAACAAATGTTAGGATGAAAAACATGATGTATATGTACATCTATGTTGTAAATGTAATCAAATTCTACAAAGTATCTACAATAACATGTGTCATCATCTATGCATATTATAACATATCAATATTTTCATTTCTTAAAAGATAATTGGCATAAGTTCAATTCCATGCCCTCCTTCTTGAATCTCTCATAGAGTTATATTTATTTCATGTCAAGGCAGTGTTTAACATGGGATTGACAGTATTTACAACCTTTTGTCAAAGTTAGCATATCCTTTTTATTGGATGAAGGCCTAGTATATTAATGCCAAAAAAATGTACTAGTTCCTTAACAACATCAATTAACTTCATGTTTGAATGAAGAAACCTACCAATGAAGACCCAATAATTTGTTTCACCTCAATTGTCAAGCTTTTCTCTTACAATATAATACTTTTAAATTTATTTTATGTTTATTTTAAAAATGTCTTTCGTGACATCGAACAACTTTCCTTGTGGTTTTGATTACAATAGATTCTAATATTACACAATGATCAATATTATGATTTTTTGAATGAGTAATCTTTCCAATTACATTAAAATCATCTTGAATATTTATATTGAACAAAGTGTTTTCATTGATTTCAAGAAGTGTCAAGCTGATGGGGAGCTCGTTGGAGATTGTTGATCAAGAACACAACTATCATTGATGTAAAGATGTGTCTTTGGTGTTTGCATACTATTTATTTAAATGCCTATCTTTGAGGGAATTTTTTTTCAATATATCAACTCAAGTGCTCTTTCAAAGTACATGGTTGGATAATCCTCATAAATACCTTTCTAACTGTATAAGGCACTTTGAAAAACTCCAAAAGGATAAGGAGTTATGATAGTTTGAATTTTGGTAGGGCTCTAAGGTGCAAGGTTTCACACAGGCTGAAAAAAGGCATGGATGGTATTTTTCCCATTAACTAACGTAAATATTGATGGTGCACAATGGATGATTGGAATTTTTTGTTTGTTTAGAGACATGGTTTTGCGGTTGACAGAGTCCACATACAAGAATATTTTTCATCAAACAACAGTAAATTTCATGTCCTATTATAGAGGGTTTGTGGTGTAGACATCTGTACGATGGCATAGTACCATTGCAGAAATAATTCACATAATGGGAAAACCTTTGTCGACAGATATACATATTTCATGTCACATCATACCAAGTTCAAAGGTGGAAGGTCATGTGTGTTAGCGTGAGACAGACGACATTAGACAAAGCTTTTTTCTGACAATCATAATTAACGTAAATCTTACACCCCGAGAACTTTTTTTATTAATGAAGGAATTGACCATAAAACATAGGATCCCTAGGCATTCCTTCTATAAATGATTATTTGGCACAATGATAAATGCAAAATGGATACTAGTCAAAACCAGATGATGTGGTAGTCAATTGGCTATGATGTCAACATATGATGAAATGTCATAGTGTTGATGGTGCTAGATGCCACCAAAACTGAGGGGGTATCCCCACTATCAAGTCCCAATTAGACCTCACACCACTTGGGATAGGAGTCCCATGTGGTATGTAGGCCTGACTACCATCATGTTGGTTTTCGCTCTTAGTTGTCAAATGTGATACTATCAGAGAAAGGATGAGAATGAAATGTTTGAAAAATGAAACAAATTTAACCCAATATTGACAAACTGCAGAAAGAGGTACAATAAAGTCACAAAAACAATAAGAGGAAGTATGCTTTGAGAAGGATCAATGAGCCAAAATTTCCCCAGACATACATGAACAAGAACATGCCAGAGGATAATTTAAAATTAGTTTACCATAGGTCACTGACATGGCGTAGAATAAGTAAGAACAAATTCAGAAGCAAACACACATACAACAACCACAAACTAGTCCATCACATATTTCTTGTATGAAGGCGCACATAAAAATACTGTTAAAATATTGGAAAACAAATACAACCATTATGAGTAAGTATGGGAAACATTTTTGGAAATGAAGAACTTCTTATTAATGTTTCTGCAAATACAAGTAGATATCATGAAATCCATCAATATCCAATTGTGGAACATGGGCTGCTCATACCATTATCCAATGAAAAAACATAGCCTCACTACAACTCACCCTACTAGATGCCAAAGAGCTGAGTGCCTCTAGCTCTCAATCACAAATCAACTATCTAATGCTAGTCCCTAGCTCAAGTGCTAAAAGTCCTCCCCTCCCCTTCTAATGAGGCATCATGATACATTTATAGAGGTCAGGTGATTGTTCACCTACCGCGACCTTTGGCCTACCCTCATGACTCTTGATCTTCCTCACTACTTTCTCTCATCTAGTGAATATTATATGCTTGAATAAGTCTCAACAAAGCTACTAGTATTATATTGAGAAACATTTATAATATGATAGCAGAAAAATTGTGAGGAGAATAAATAAGGTTGCTTGAAACCTTAATGCTTGTTTCCAATGTTGTTACAATGGTATGGTGACTTGTATAGGCTAATGAACAGGGTGACATGTTCATTTACTATGTTAAATGTCCATTTGCTTGTGCATGCACCTGTCATGAAGGTTGACATAGTTCCTTGGGCTATTTCATGGGGCTAGTGAGCATGTTTGTTGAAACCCAAGTTGTATAACCTCTTGTAAGAAAACCCCAGTTTTCTTCATGAAAATATCCTACCTACAAACAAATGACATCGGTCATACATACTTTCCAACAAAGAATGAAATTAAAAATCATAATCACTTGACTGACAGAAAGACATTGATTGGGACCTCTATATAGTCCTTCATTATGAAATGGCCCATGCAACATCACTCTAAGCTTTAAGAGGATCATAGCCCATGTTGATTTTCCTTTTCATTGTTGTCCCTTCATTTCATGGTATTCTTCAATACATGGCTCATAATCCTTTGCAACGTACTTGACTTTGTCTATTTGCAATACTCACCTTGTATGCTTCCAACACATGTGGCATTGTGTTATCGTTATGCTATATTGCCTTTGTATTCCTATAATGTGATCATGTTTGTTCCCGTTGTATAATGCCCAAGCATTCATATGTTTTTCTTGTTGTCACCAAAATGGGTGGGAGAAACCATCTATGTGTTTGACACAACATTCATGTCTTTGGCTTATTGCTTGTGTTTTTGGTCATGGCACCATGCTAACAACCATAAACCTTCCTTTTAAGCCCGCCAACATCCCCTTTCAATTATCTTCATTCTTAAGGCTTCACATTCTCTTACATATAGCTCTGCCCAATTGATAAGCAATCCATAGCCAAATCCATGTTCAAAACAACTTAATTGAGATCAAGAAGTGGTATTCATTATATGGAATTTAAGCTTTAGGCGATGATTGAAATAAGGAACATGGGATTTATGCAGTTTCATTTGACACATGGGAACTAGTCCCATTGCCTTTGTTCCTTAGCATATTAGCTACCAAACACACATATAGGGAGTTAACCATGTCAAGGTGTGTATATTTATTAGGTAGAGAGAGCTTGATATGGTCAGAGGTGAAAATTAAAAGACAGGTCGCAAGTTCCAGTCATAATGTTGGGAGTGAAAATGCACCCTACGACCTCATAAGAGCAAGCATAGCCAAGTCGCAATTCTGGTATATAAGGGTAGTCACATTTTCCATCTTCTATAGGAAACAATAAGTTCCTTGCAATTATATAAGTGAAGGTTGCACGAGGAATTTCTTTAACATTATTTACATTATGTGCTTTTTGTTAAATGGTGACATGGTGTGTTAATATGACTTCACCATTCCTGTTTTCTTTGTCATGCACATTATGTTCATTACAATAATTGTTGTTTCCAGAATAATATAATAATTTTGATAACTTTGCATGGGTACCCCTTTGCATCCATTTTTCTTATTGCACCAGACCTGGGTAATTTAAAATATATTCTGGTAGCTAGATTCTTGGGGTCGCAACACATGTTCATTTCCCCTTTTGTTTATGATATCCTTTTAAATTTTCTGCTAAGAATTTACTATAGCCTCCCCCAAATCATTTGAAGAAATTTCCTCCATATCTTTTGCTTCAAAGAAGGTATTGTTTTTCCTTTAATTTCAACACTCCTTTCACACACCAAACTTTATACATTATAGGTGGATTTCTAGGATGGATGCAAATGCGTAGTCTAGCTAGAGGAGGGGTTGTATGATCATAGAGGAGAGGGGGTCACAAAAATTACTAGTCCAGACAAAGATGATTTTGTGACTAGCCTCTTAGTGTATTTGAAGAATGGTTAGGTTGCGAGGTTACAAAATAGTGGAGGTTGAGTGGATCGTCGATTCGTTCAACTGTGGTTTTATGACTTAGCAACCTAGGAGAGGCCACATAGTTGCAAGCTAGGATTTTTCACATCTTTTGGTGAGGCTTTGGGATGTAATATTGTGACCTACAACATTGAAAAGGGGGTCTAGTCTCAGATCTGGAGAGGAATGATGATGTGACTATCCCATTTGCGTTGTGGAGGCATGATCATTAAAGTCACATTTTAAAAGTATGAACTTCATGCAAGTCACAATTGGAAAGTGTTATCTTCAAGTTTCATTTCACAGTTTATCAAATTAAGATTTGCTATATGATGTGATGTGATGGGATCCTTCCACTGTTCCAATACCTTTATGGTCTTCATTACCTATGCCTCACCTATTCATATGAAGCCTACATGGACTTTAATTTGCATGGGCACTCTCACCTTTAGATTATGCACTTCCTTTTAGAAAAACCATGTTCATGACATGAGGAAGCTAAACATTTAATGTTAACATTGATTTCATTAACATGGCTTATGTATTAGAATCTTTGGCCCAAATTTCTAATCACCTCTTTCGATGTAAGCTTGGAGTTCTCCTTATGGTGGCACTATTAATTCTACAAAATATTCTATAGTGTCCTGAAATATTCCATGCTTTCTTTGTCCAAACCATTCTTAGCTTCCTCTCGCTCAGACTACCTGCAATGTTGTTAACAACAAAATATTTTTAGTTGTTTCCTTCATTAAGTTTCCACACATGCATTCCTTTACCACTAGGGTGCCCTACTTTCTGGCAGTGTCTAAATAATTGAAACACATGTTGGTCATTTGTGCTTACTATGATCTTTGTGATTGACATAAAAGCAACCAACATGCTTTCCCTTTGCTAATATATTGCATTATCTGTCATTGATTTCCAACCCCCTGCCTATGTATATGTCGATAGATCTTTGTTCCTTGTGTGTTGGAATGGTCATAGTCCCAACACATGGGCCTAAATTTTCCTTAAAATGTTCCTTTCAACAAGATACATGCGTAATTTTTTATTTAACTTCTAGGCCCGCTATAAACTATGTCAGAGAATGTGACCTCTTTGATATGTTTTTCTGATGGGTTCATGGACCATGCGCAATGTATTTTGAAATGAACATCAACACCTTCTTTAAATGGTTTGACACATTAGTGTCTTATTCAAATGGCCATTTGAATGGTCTCTTGGCTCTTCAAGTGGAAGTGCATGGATTGTCATTGGAATGTACTTGTATTTCTTCACCATATTAGTGCAGTGTCCTAATGTGCCTCAACCTCATATTGAAGGGTCGTTCTTACCAGAAACATTTTTTAACATTTATAATGATTGTAGTGTGATAGTGTCGATTATTTTTTTAATGTACGCATTGACCCAATCATATAATTAATGGGAGGCTTAAATGAATTTGCCTTTCTTAAAGGCTTAGACACTTTGTCCATTGTATGATGTGCTCCTTTTTCCATGGTGATAATGCAACTTTTTTTAGGTCCAAATTACCTTACAAAATACCTTATCAATGACCAGCATCTATATGTTTTGCATATTTTCTTGTGTGGCCCATTTATTTTCTTTTATTTCTCAACCACCAAATATCATGGGCCTCACACAGGTTTATGGGCATGAATTTTGATGCATACCCTCGTTATCCTATTTTTCCACCTTCGTTGTCCCTTGGTTGCTTATTTTTCAACATGTGACTTTGTTGCGTCATTAGGTTTGATGCCTTTAAATGTAATATCAACACCCTTTTAGTGTATCTTCTATGAACAACTGCCAACACACTCTATGTGCACCTCACTAACACTATTGATACCCAAATACATATGTCTATCCATTTGACAATATGCCTCTTCACATAAATGGAAGCAATAATATATGGAGTTTCTCCATGGTGGAATCACTCGATAATATCCTTTCCATAGTGTGTCGGTAGTCAATGTTCACCTTTTGAAGGCTCAACTTTCGCTGTGAATAAGAGACCCATGATGTGACATATAAGAAAATAAGAGATTTTTTTATTTTCCTTTTAACCCAGAGTAATCTTAATGAATTTAAATAGCATGCCTAAAACATACAAAAATAAGATCCTTGGAAAACATGCTTTGATTTTCCTCATCTCAAGTAAAATGATTGCAAAATAGGCCATTAGATGCCTTTGCAAACAACACTGTTTTAAATATTCAAATTCTTTGTTGGAAGAATAACATGTTTCGTAGATTCCAAAGCTTTAACAACCCAATCTTCCATGCAAAGACTTCTTCTTCAAAAATTGAACACTTATGTACATGCATATTTAGAGAAATGATGATATGAACAACGCAACTGAAAATAAGCTTAAAATTTGATGGGGTACAAGGAAGAGAATGCAAACCTAAAGATCAATATCAAGCGAAGAGGTTTTATCCCTTTAATAATATTCATTATAGCCTAGGGTTTTGACAGTGTTTGAGCGAGACAACAATTACTCAAACCCTAATGGGCTCACACATATGAAGGCCAAGATATGGCATGATTATCAACATAAAACACCTTCCTATATTTTGGAATACATCCCATGGAACATAGGACCTGCACATAGGCAAGGTGACCTCACCTAAAGGGGATGATGATCAAACCCCAATACATTGACTAAAATGTTAAAATGCATGAGATGTGAGCAATATTCACTACATGAGCATAAGTAGCAATAATGTTGATGATAATTGAGTCATGAAGAGCATGGCCAATCCAAACATGAGTCTAACCACTGGGATCTTGAGAAGCATAAGTGGGACCCAAAATTTGGTAATATGTTAATTTTTGGGGGTTGTTGTAGTGGCTAAAACAATTAGCAAACCACTGGTAGAATCCAACATCTTTGGCTACACACCTATAGTAAATAATGTTTGGATAATAGTGCAAGGAAGTATTGAATAGGTACCATGGGTCCCTCTAAGTTTTTTTGACCTTATGTGGATATGCCCTTCCCTTGTGTTTCAGTTGTGTCTCATTAGTCATTAAACACCACATCAAAAGTTCACACATTCCAATAGTTAATGATGATGTAGCGAACAAGGAAAAGGGTTTATTGTATACAAAAATTTAAAGTGAGTTTTTGGTGTTGCTCCACTGCCAATGGGCATGTTCAGTTCCCCAACGAAGTCACTCAACGAATCACAACTGTTGCTCGACTACTAGCAAACCTGTCTTTTACCCTGATGGAGTCGTTACACCACCTCCCTATTGTAGGTTTTAACCTCGTACAAAAATTACCTGCATACGAATTCTAAAAACAGAAAATAAACAATAGCAAGAGCATAACACATAAAACAAATATAAAAAGATATTTTCCCCTGGATCCCAAAACTAGGACTACCAGATTGATTTTTCATTATTTTCATTTCAATGTTACAATACATATATATACATGTCGAAGCATCCATAAACCCCAATCCATTAACCCTGCATTAGAACATAACGTAGTTCCCTTGACCGAATCTACAAAATACCACGGACCTAAAACCATCGTACCCAAAACCATGCACAAAACCATAGGTAGGTCCGCCCAACTAATATAGGGTCCAAAAAAAAATTCACTATTGGGGCTAGTCGTGGAAAGAATATAATGCAAACCAACACCTACATAAGAAACCTTTCTCAATCCTTTACCCTTTATTTAATTTTATTTTTTGTATGTGCACATTGGCATCATTTATTAAGTGTTTATTTTTCCAGGGGAAATGAGGTATCCCAACTTATTTTACAAGAAAGAGGGGTTGTTCCTTGTTTTACAAAAACTAAAAGATTTTTAGGTTTAGGTTTTCCCTCATGTTAGGATTCCACGTCTCATATCTAGTTAATAGTTAAATAAAGAAAGCAAGTCATTGAATATTCAAGACCATGTCAAGCACGAGGTTTATGTTATGGGTATAGGTCAAGTGTACTGATTAGGGCTCCCGACAAGAACCTATTCGTATTTTCCTTGCTGATGAGTCACACTTGTAGGAAATATGTTTAGGATTCAATTTTGATGATTGGTTCTAAGAGATGCTTCCCTTTTGAGAAACCACCACAACCATAAGAGACCATTAGGGCCAGTGTTTCAAAATTAGGGCAAGGTAGCCAGGGAGGTTCTTATATGGTTTTGACATGTGCAAAGAGAGACAGGGAAGGGTTGTCATGGAATTCTAAGTTTGTAGGGGCATGCATTAACAAGGATTTTGAAAGCTTGTGTAGGGGCATGCAACATAGGGAGAAAATGAAATGTTAGGTCAATGACCAGTGTACGCAAGAAGATGAATGCA
>APFE030439732.1:0-16088 GCA_000404065.3 Pinus taeda | reverse complement strand
ATCAAACAACAAGATGTATCATTTAGCTTCATAAGCTTTATCAACAACTTCTAACCATAATGCCAACAATGCATTATTTGAAGTATATGCTCCCCCTGAGCCTGTGCCAACCATTTCATATCATGACTGAACCATTTCCTGGTTCTTTTCTGCTACCCTTTCTTCTGATCTCCATATACGTGACTCTGCAGCCTATAACTCGCGTATATACGCGACTTATCTTCATTTTATCAGTTTATGAGATTTGGAACACTGATGTTCCACACTTCCAGCTTCATCTGAATCTGTCATGTCTGTGTACTCTGCTATGCCACATCTTTCTGGTTGTACTTCCTTTTCCTCCATAACTTCAACTATGATGATGTTTTCTTCTTTTTTTGTGATGTCCGTACTTTGTTCCTGCATTCCTTTGCTATATGTCCAAGCTTGTTACATGCATGACATCTTACATGTTTCATATTCCTCCTGTAGCAAACAACAGCCTTGTGACCAAACATATTGCAAGAAAAACAATATCCATTAAAGTACCTGGAATGTGATGATCTTTCTATGTGATGGTCTTGAACCATTCTACTTCCACATCTAGCTGCAACATTTCCATGATTATGACATACATAACATTCAACATTATTCAATAGAGGAAATAATCGTCTATCACTTCCATAATTAGGAGCAAAAGATTTTCTTTGAGGAATTTCTTTCCTTGGTTGTTGATGGGATTGACCTCTCATCTTCTTGTTGGGATTTCAGATTTTGCATTAGAGTTCCTTGTCTTACTTTGTGAACTAGATTCACCTTCAATAGATTCATGAAAAACAAGACCATTTTTGATAGCAGGAGACCGTTGACTACTCATAATATCATCCAAAATCTTAGTACTATCTTGAAATCGCAATAGTTTATCCTTCTCTTCTAATTTACTTTTCAAGATATTTACCTCATCCTGATGTTGTTCTTCCTTTTCCAGACATTGCTTCTTCAAAGTTTCTTCAGAATTTCTTCCTTCTTCCACTTGTTGCCTTAGTTTGAGAATCTCATGTTCTTGCTCTTCATTTAGCACTTGCAGCATTTGATGAACTCTGAAGGCACATTCCAGTTGAACTTTTAAGCTGATAATTTCTTCTTTGAGAGCACTCTCCCTTTTGTTAGGTAGGTCTTGTTGATATATGACTTCATTTGCTTGTCCATCTTCAATCTGAGGTGATTCAGAATCTGAATACTTACTTTCACTCCCCGACAGGTTGTCATTGTTCCTTTGAGTTGTCTTCTTCTTTTGACGTGCTTTCTTTCCCATTGTTCTACGGATCTCCTTCAAGTGATCAAGCTTCTACCAAAGGACCTGCCCTGATACCAATTGTTGGAAATAATACTGAGAGGGGGGGGTGAATCAATATTATTTAATCAGATACTTTTCATTTTTCATACTCAGATTCATATACGGGGCTTCAATTCAGTATATCCGCGTATATACGCAACTATGTTAAATGCAACTAGCGTACATGCAGTAATATTATGATTCAATTAGCTAATCTTCAGTAAATGCATCAGAACATTATTAACTATATTAACAGTAATCAGGTGTAGTAAAATAGTACAGATCATCATACATAAGAAGCACACATGAACACCATGATATAAGGTGGAAACCCAATGTGGGTGAAAACCACCTGCTGTAATTTGTTTATATTTTCCTTTAATAGGAAAATTCTTTTACAATGTACTGGTGCAGTCCTTTACTAGCATGCAGGCTTCTACTTGCAGAAGGCTACAACCTTCTTAACTCTTGTACTAGCCGTTCCATTTACTAGTACGTAGGCGCTGGCCTACTGAAGGCTCCAACCTTTACTCATTTTCCAACTGCTCCTGGAAGGGAGCTACAACCCCCTGGCTCTTGTACTGGCCAATATGTTTACCAGTATGTAGGTGCCGACCTACAATCATCTAGGGACCACGTTTCATACATTTTCATACTGGATCCATAAAACAATCACCATTGCAATACAACCTGCATCATCAATCTCTGAATCACCCAATACTGAAACCCTGTCAACAACACAGTCACAAACTACATAACTCTGCAACAAAAAATAGATCCAATAGCATCTTAAAATATCATATTTCATACTGTATACGCTACTTGGACGAACCCAACCTATGTGTATACGCGCTTTTACCAAAGACAACCCGCGTACAGATCTGCAAATTCTACCTCATAACTTTGTAGCTATTTCAGACATCAGAACATACCCAGATCATAACATTCATACGATAAACATGCGTCAATAGATCTAGTCTATCCATACTCAAACCATATAAAGATAATCATTCCAAGCCTTGAGATCCCAATCCATCATTCATCATCCTTCACATGAGTGCCTCCTTGGTTCAGATCAAGCAAGGCATCACCAACCCATAACCAGCATCTAGATCTCACACTTTATCAGATGTTCATCACTTGCTCACTCTTTCACCCCTTCTTGGCCTAATTATCTTCTCCTTATATAGGTTTAGACTTCTCTGAATACCATGGTCCAAAACCATGTAGAACCAATACCTTGGACCCAATACCTGGGGTCATTACTTTGGACCAAATACCATGGACCAATACCATGGACCAAAACCATGGTTTCCGACATGTATGCGCCTTTCCTTCTGAGAACTTGCAAGTATACGTATATGCACCTTTTGCTCCGATTACCCGCGTATATACACCTGAGTGAATTTCCATCAAGGACAACACCTGTATCATAATGCCAACAAAGAAAGAGCAAGATAGACTCAAAATGTTGGCTGAAGCCTCTTTGGCCAACCAAAGCACTTGATGGTGGTGCTCCATGCCAAATTTGGGCAAATTTTGAGAAGTTTTTGTATTTTTGAAATTTTGATATTCACAACACAGAATATTTGTCCAGAAACGCAGCACCACCAGCGCTGCACTTTTTCCTGGGGCATCCATTGGAGAAAACGTTGATATTTTTGGATTCATAATGATGAGGACATGAATCTTGGAAATTTTCATAAGTTTTGGAGCAGATCTGGTTCACCAAAAGTTCCAAAAACTACCAAAAATGACCTTTCTGCCTCTTTTTGGACACACAAAAGTAGTCTTGGGAGATTCAAGCTTTAAGTAGGGAAATGACCTCCAAATTCAAAAATTCTAGGTGTTCCAGGAACTAGACTTGAAGACCTTTCCAATGAGCTATCATGGGCTCAATTTGGCTAAGGGTAAGGCCTCCAAAATCAGGTGTAAAGTGGCACTGCGCTTAGGACGAGTGGCACTACTCTTAGGGCCATTTTGCTCAGGGAATTAAAGTTCGCCTGTTTTGACTATGAATTTAATTTCTCTCTCCTCATTGATGATTTCACTGACGTAATTGGTGATATGACATGTAAATGTAATGGTAAAACAATGTTAGAGGGTAGATTCATTAGTTAGAGGTGGTTTTGAGGCAAATGAATAAGTTTCCCCTCTTTTAGAGGCAAGTTGTTTGATAGCCTATATTCCTGTTCTTTGTTGGGAAATGGTTGAAAAATCCCCTCTTCTCATGGATTCAACCCATGAAGGTCAGGATGAGTAATTTAGATGTCTATATTATGTGTTTTCTTGGTCATCTGGTGAGGTTGGATTAAGTTGGATGCTCATGTACTGAACACTTATCATTTTGTAGCAGTTGTGGCAGGAAACTAATAAAGTTACAACTATTTTTGTGGGATACCTATGGTATGGCCTTTAGCATGTGTTTCTTCTTCTGTTAATATGTTCTTGTTTTATTTATGTATGAATCTTTCATATAATTACTTCTGATTGGTTGTTTTCAAGTCAGATAGGTGGAATAAAATAGGTTTTAATGCTCTGACTTGGGAAAACACCAATATTCTATGTTTTTTTCTATTTAGGAAGGATTCTTGACTTGCTTAGGTCCTTCTTAGCTCCTCACTAGTCTAGCATTTCACCCCATCAAGCCTAAGGAGCTGAATATCATACCTACCTTGCCCCATAGAATCCCTTGCCATTTTGACTTAGCTTCCCAGACCCAAATTGCCCAGCTCCTCTCGATCTGGCAAAAACACCAACAAATTCAATCAAAACCATTGAGCTACTATACCTAGCATAAAATCTTGTTCCTGATCCAGTCATCTTGATTGAGATCCATAAGGAGAGAGCCCTCTCCCGACCTAGTAGGCCTAGCTACTAGGTTAAGTGTGGTTTGTGGTTACCCTAGAATTCCCTCCCTTCAGCCTGAGGTCAATCTAGGTGATAACAAAGGTGAAAAATATTCCAATAACATATTTACAATATATTTCTTTGGAGTGATAAAAATGAAGAAATTGAAGCATATATCCAGATATGTTGTATGATCATTTCCTTCAAACTTCCACTGCACCATGTGATAGACTATTTCCGTGGGCACTAAAAGATTAATTCTTTTAGAAAAAAAATTGGGATAGAGATTTAGGATGGAGTCATTTAAAGGTATGAAACTAAAATATAGGCTCCAAGGGCTCAACTTGTCATTTTTCCATACTTTTAGAGCCAAAACTTTGTTAACAATATTGGATGCCACCAACAACTAGGGGGTATCCCCAGTGTGAATTCCAAATTAGACCTCACATCGTTTGGGATGGGAACCTTGTCCAGTATGTAGGCCTAACTACCATCATGTCAATTTTCTATCTTGGATATCAAATGTTATACTATTAGAGTGAAGAAAATAATGAAATGACTAGACAATGAAACGAAGTTAATCCAAGATTGAAAAATTGTGGAAAGAGGTGTACTGTCCTATTTTTCTAGTATAATTTTGTCACTCCTATCAAGGGTTATATATATATGATAGGTTAATCCCTTGATTCAGGAATGATGTTTTACATACATAGTTATATTTCCTTTTATGTTTATGTATGACAGATTGATAATTGGATTAGGGAACAATGTCTTATATAGTTATATTTCCTCTTATATGTGGCATCATTGATTATCTATATTAGATGGTTTTGGTTAAGTAAAATGTTAGACATATGTTTTTTATGTTTGTATCTGATTTATGAAGCAGGTGTATGACATGATTTGTGATCCAAGATTGAGACACATATACTCATGGATTCTCATGGTTATTTAGAATAGATGGTTAATTATGATTTATGGATGATACATGAATTGTGTGATTATATATGTCTAATATTGTACCGAGCAAGATGTGGTAGGGTCCCTGGTCATTTACCAACAAGGATGTTCAATTATTAAAGACTGTGGAAGTCATTTCTTCAAAACCAAAATGGCTGTGGAAGCCATGCACCAATTCGAGTAAAATGTGATTAAGTTAATTTCATTATGAAATTCATTTAATTCCTTTGATCCATGAGATTGTAATGTGTACAGGTATTTGAACAAGGCCTTACCAGCAAAACATTAGATGGGTAAAAGCTCACAATCAGTACCATAAGGAGAAACACAAAGTTTCAAAGCACAATAGATGAGAGCGCATGGAAATTAGGGCGTGGAGTCATAAATCCAAGAAAGATAAAGGTGTGGAGTCTTGTATATTTAGGGCACAGAGTCCTGAATATTTAAAAAAGATCAAGTTGTGGAAGCTTGGATCTTTGGATGAAATCAGGGCACGAAGTCCTCAATCTACTAAGGCACGGAGATGCATGAAATAGGGGTGCAGAATCCCTATTCTCCAGAATAAAAATACCACTCATGGATGAATTTCCTTAAATAAAATTTCATTCTCACAATTCTGGAATGACTTTCTAAAAATAGAAAGTCATGTCCTGCATCTCAAGCATGACTTTTTGAAAATAGTAAATCACTTTACACAAATTGGTAATCAAGAAGAGTTGAAGAAAAACGAATTAACTTATCATTAATCAATCCTAATAGTTCAATATTGATTGAATACTCAATATTATTAATATTATTGTTATCTTTTATGAGACTATGATATTATTATTAAAAAGGAATTACAAGTCAATTTTATCTCCTCAATCAATTCACTCATCTCCTTCATGACTCTCTCTCTCTCTCTTTTAAATAATTCGTTATACTCTATTTTATGCACTCGTAAAAGAATGGCATATTCCTTTTCACTCATTAAAATTATGTCATAAAATATTCCTCTTATGCTTTCTTTAATGCATATGTTACATTCTCCTTAACTAAGGCATGCATACCTCTCCTTAATGGCATAATTTACACTCCTCTAAATGGAATCCAATGCATGCACATTACTCCTCCTTTATGACAAGAATTGGTTGCTCCTCCTATATATGAGTCTCATGTATTCTCACTTGGGGATTAGGAGGCCAAGAGTGGAAGAGACTTGAGGAAAATAGCATGAGGGAGAGATATGGAGAGTAGCCAATTGCTTCCATAATAAATCTGAAATTATTGTTAAAATCCTAAGATCTCTAGCTATTGAGGTTGGCCATGAGTAGTATTGAGAGGAAGTAAAAATTTTCTTCCTTAGTTTTCCTTGCAAATCTCTCTACCGATGTCTTTTGGTACTGCTTATGAGCTTTTGCAGCTTGGAGGTTCTAGGGGGAGAAGTTCTTCTTGGCTATGGTTGGGAGGAAAACCGGGTGGTTCACAATGAGTTGGTAAGGATATTGGAGCTGGAGCATACTCCGATTTTTTGAGTTGTATAAATTCACTACCAAGTATGCTGACAACATTATATTGTGTTTCTTTTTTTGGTTCATTACATGGTTTTGCTTATCTGGTTTTTGATTGGAACTTAGATTTATATCAAATGCTGCACAATAAATGTTGAAGGAATTTGCAATAACTATAGTGTATTTTATGTAAGTTATTTTTTGTACAGTTTCATTGCAAGTTGATTTACATCATGTCTTAATGGCTGAAACATTTAGGCTGCGATGAGTTTTATGAAAACATGTTAATAGAACAAATTTGGGTTTTCCTTCTCTTTTTACAGCCGTAGATAAGTTTTCAGAGTATATGTTAGACAAAAGGGATAAATGAGATAGTATGAATTTGTTTTGGTTGTGGTTTTAAATAATCGCATTTCTGGGTGTTTCTGTTTTGATTTATTTTAACTTCAGGGGATATCTGTACCTTAAGGCCATGTCACCCCAACTTTGATTTCAAAAACCAGAGTTTCAGAATCCGGTTTTGTAATCTTCTATATTTTACAGATTTGCTACTGCTGCCTGGTGGTTTGTCTTGCTTCTTTGTTTTGTCGCTATGATTTACCTGTTAATCACTTTTTATGAAATCAGTTTGTTATATAAACTTGGAATTATTATTTTAAAGTATCAATGGTTAATACATTGATAGTTTAATAAACTTGTGACTGCTTGTTTGATAGTTTAATAGTTAGCAGCTTGTTTTGTGACTGCAACCATTGTTCAAAATTCCCAATGGTTGTATCTACATCGCTGCGAGCTATTTGTAAAAATTATTAAATATTTATAGTCATTATGTACCTAAATTTTTGTATATGCAACAATCAAGATGGATCACAGTTCTATTTATGTATTAGGTTCACTGCTTTCCATTACTAACAAAAAAAAGAAGCAATTATGTAGTCTTAGATTCATGTTAGTTAATGTTGGTGAAATCGCCTTAAGGGTTATGGTTGTAAGTGTCTGACAAAATGCCTCAATGGTTGTACATTTCATGCTTGCAAACTGTTTGACATAATTCTTTAATGGTTATAGCTAATTACATCTATGGATTATCTATAAAAATGACTAAGTAAATTTAGAATTTGCAACCAAGGTGTTTTTGGAGATATCCCAAAGAATAAGCATGATGGTTCCATTGAAGTAAAAATCCATGAAAGGTAAATTGGTTAGGTGAAATGTTATAATTGTTAGTTCACATATGAATTCATAATAATTGGAAACCACTCCTTTAGAAGTTGAATTATCTTGTTTTTTCTTCCCTTTGCTTTACCAAAGAATTCATAGGCATATTATCTAGAACAATATCAAATTAGTCACTCTTAAACACTCTTAATTGCAATAGAATTCACAACTAGCTTATTGGAAATTGTGGTTTGTAAATATTGATATTATTTACCCCACTAAAGACTCTATCATTTAAATGTGATTTTAAGACTTATGGTTGTAAGTTTTGGATCTTGAGGAACCATGACCCCGTAGCCTTAATGCGAAGTTTAATATTACCATGGGTTAGTTAGTTAGTAGAAATTAGTATGTAGTGTAAATAATACGAATAAAAATAAAAATATAGATATATAACCTTGCATGAACTTTTACGTCTTAAAAACTTAAACTTAAATAACATTTTGAGTCAGCCTTAGTATAATACTGATGGTTGGTAAGGTGGGACCTTACATATGGTATCGGAGCAGGTTAAAACTTTAGGACCTAGGGCTTGCCTGCTAATATTTATTTACTTACCTAAATTTTTCCTTGGTCAAGTTAACTAATCATGGAAAGAACTTCAAGGAGGAGGAAGGAAGTCTCATATCCACCTCCCCAAGATAAAGAATCTGAGCAAATATCCATCAGGGAAGTAAGGGATATGATTTTATCTTTCCAAAAGATGACTGAAGTCTTGATAATAAGGTTGGGGGAAATCCTTTAGTGCCTAGTTCTTAATCTCAATTAGAGAGGCAAGAAATACCATATGATGGAGATTTACATAGAGAGTTGGAAAAAGTTAAGCTTCCTATCTTTAAGGGTACCACAAAAGGGGAGGTAGTAGAAGCTTGGTTGGAAAACATGCGCCCATGTTTTGAGTTGGGCAATTATTCTAACAACCAAAAGGAAAAGTTGGCTATATACCAACTTAAGGAGAGTGCACTATTATGGTCGAGGAAATTAGAATCCCAATTGGGATACTCCATGTCTACCTTGACATGGGAATGATTTGAAGAGGAATTTTGAGCAAAGTACCTTTTTGCTGAATAGTTGGAGAGGAAATTGAATTAGTTCCATGATCTTAAGCAAGGAACTAAGACAATCCTTGAATATGAAGCGCGATTCATGGAGTTGCTTAGATATGCTACCCATCTAAATACTGAAGCCCTCAAGGTAAACAAGTTTTTGTATGGATTGAATCCTATCATAAAGGAAAAGGTGCACATTTTGAGGCCTACTACGTTGCATGAGGTAGTGCAACAAGCAATTATACCCGAGGAAGAATTATTGGGGAAGAAAGGGGGGGATAAAACCCCAAATCTATCATTCCATGGGAAAACTCCTCGAAGGGGAGGCAAATATGTAAGACATAAGTCAGGTGGTTCACATCATCAGGGATTTCAAAAGAATCATACTTTTAAGAACCAAAGAAATAACCCAAGGCAACATCTTCAACAAAGTAATGCTTGCACTCAATAATCACCTAATAAAAGGGTCAAATTTATGAAAACTACTCCCACTAATAGATGTTGGACTTGTGGAGGAGCTCATTATGAGTGAGATTGCCCCGAAAAGAAGACTGAAGGACAATCAGAGTAGGAATAAGCCACTATTAGAGATATGGGTAGAGCCCATATGATTCATGCAGTTGTGCAAAATCACCAGGTCGAGCATCAGCCTACAGTGCTTGAAGCATTAGGTAAGATAAATGGTATGGTTGTTAGTCTTTTGATTGATCCTCGTGCAACTGAAATTTTTATTTATCCTAATGCTTTATTGAAATGTAAATTGGTGGCAATAGAGAAAAATGATTTTTATTAGGTTCAGATGGCCTCAGGGCGATCTCAAAAGGTTGAATGCTTAGTGCAAGAGTGCCCTTTAGGCTTGGGAGTGTGTGTCACAAATGTGAATCTTTATGTGACACCACTTGGTCACTATGATGTGATAATTGGGATGGATTGGGTTGAAGCCCACTAGGCTATGCTTAGTTGTTGAAGAAAACCCCTTCATGTGTTGAGGGCCAATCTATGGTTATCCATGGGGAAAGGAGACCTATTTCTTTAAGCCTTATCTCATTCTTGCAGATGAAGAGAAGTCTTAGGAAAAGATGTCAAATGTATGATGTAATGACGTTAAATGAGGGAGAGCTTTCATCCTTTGAACAATATCCTTTCCTTTTAGAATTCTCTGATGCCTTTCTAGAGGAGTTGCCTGGTTTACCTCCAAAGCGGGAGATTGACTTCTCCATAGAGCTAAAGCCTGGTACCAAACCTATATCCAAAGCTCCCTATCGAATGTCTATTGTTGAACTTCGTGAGTTGCAAGTGAATCTTCAAGAGTTATTGGATAGGGGTATGATTAGACCTAGTGTTTCACCTTGGGGAGCTCCAGTGATATTTGTAAAGAAAAAGGATGGATCCCTTCAACTCTGTGTTGACTACTGGAAATTGAATCGAGTAACTATTAGAAATCAATATCCTTTGCCTCGCATTGATGATCTATTTGACCAAATGAAGGGAGCCACCGTATTCTCCAAGATCGATCTTCGAACTGGATATCATTAGCTCAGAGTTAAAGAAGAAGATATTTCCAAAACTTCTTTTCGAACTCGTTTCGGTCATTATGTGTTCGTGGTTGTTCCTTTTGGGTTATCTAATGCCCTAGGAGTGTTTATGAGTCTAATGAATGGTGTATTTAGGAATTACTTGGACAAATTTGTACAAGTGTTCCTCGATGACATCCTAATCTATTCAAAGTCCCCAGAAGAGCATGAGCAACACCTGAGATTGGCGTTATAATGCTTAAGAGAAAATAAACTTTATGTAGAAATGTCCAAATATTATTTTTTCCAATCAAAAATCCATTACCTTGGACACATTATCTCCAGTGAAGGAATTTTTGTTTACTCAACAAAGATCGATGCAATTTCAGAACGGCCAACACCCTCTAATGTGCATGAATTGTGTAGCTTCATGGGTATGGTAGGATACTATTGGAGATTTGTGGAGGGGTTTTCAAAAATAGCCAGCCCTATCACTTCTTTTCTTAGGAAGGGAGTACTATTTAATTGGACAAATGAGTGTGAGCAAGCATTTTCCAAGCTCAAACAATGTTTGACTACAACTCTGATACTTAACGTTCTTGATATGGATAGACCATTCATAGTATGTACCAATGCATCAGAAGATGGATTGGGTGTGGTATTATCACAAGATGGTAGGGTGATTGCATATGCCTCTAGGAAGTTAAGGATGCATGAGGAAAATTATGCAACCCATGATCTAGAACTAGCAGCTATAGTTCATGCCTTATGAATTTGGCAACATTATCTGGTGGGAAAGAAATTTGAATTGAAAACAGATCATAGAGGTTTGCAACATATATTTACTCAAAGTGATCTAAATGCTAGGAAAAGAAGGTGGTCAGAACTCCTCAGTGAATATGATTTTGACATAACTTACATCAAGGGTACATTGAACAAAGTAGTCGATGCACTCAGTCGAAGACCACGAATATTTTCAGTAATTCCATTGAAGATTGATTTACGAGAGCGCATATTGAGGACATAAGATGTAGATGAATGGTGCAAGGAATTTAAAGTTTCTCTTTCTAGGGAGGGGGATAAGAAAAACAAGGTAGAAGGGTATTCTTGTGATGACGACGGTATGGTGAGATTCATGCAAAAGATTGTAGTTCCAGATCAAGATGGGCTTCGTGAGTTCTTTTTGAAAGAAGCTCACGGTGCAACATATATTGCTCACTCGAGAGTCTAGAAGATGTATGTTGATTTAAAGAAATTTTTCTTTTAGGCATGCATGAATAAGGATGTAGCAAATTTTGTGGCAAAATGTTTGGAATGTGAGCTAGTTAAAGCAGAACGTGGTCATCCAGCAGGATTGTTGTAGTCACATAAAATTCCCGGGTCCAAATTGGAAGCAATATCTATGGACTTTATTGTTGAATTACCTAAAACAACCAAAAGGCATAACTCCACTTTGGTGGTGGTAGATAAACTTACTAAGAGTGCCCATTTTATACCCGTCAGAGATACTTACAAAGCATATGAAATAGCACAAGTATTTACCAAGGAGGTGGTTAGACTTCATGGTTTTCGTAAGAAAATCATATCAGATAGGGCATCTATATTTACAGGAAGATTTTGGACTAGTTTCCAGGGAGCCCTTCAGACACAATTAAATTTCAGTACAACTTATCATTCGGAGACTAATGGCCAATTTGAAAGAGTAAATCAAGTGTTAGAGCACATGTTTAGAATGTATGTAATGGATCAACAATCTAAGTGGGAAGATTATCTTCCTCTAGTGGAGTTTTCTTACAATAAAATTTATCACCACTCCCTTGGTATGGCACCATATGAGTTATTGTATGGAAGACCATGCAGAACACCTTTATGTTGGGATATATTAGAGGACAAAATCTTAGTAGGTCCTGAAATTCTTCAAGAAATGGAAGAACAAGTGTGTCATATAAGGCAAAGATTAAAGCAGGAACATGATAGACAGAAGAGCTATGCTAATATGAATAGAGTGGACCATAGTTTTAAAGAAGGGGAATTTGTTTTTCTTTGAGTAAAACATCAGAAAAGATCTATTACGTTTGGGAAAGGATCTAAGCTCTCTCCTTGATTTGTTGGGGCTTTTGAGATCATGGAAAGGGTTGGACCTGTGGCATATCGCCTTTCTTTACCACCAGTATTTCATCGTATGCATGATGTATTTCATATTTCGGTACTACGTAAGTATATTCACACATTTTAGATTGTCATCAATTACAGGTAATAGACGAAGGAACTCTTAAGGCAGAGCCAATTTTCAGTTTGGACCATCGCACTCAACAGCTCAGACATCGCATGGTGGACCATGTAAAGGTCCAATGGGACCCATACAGTCCTAGTTTTGCCACTTGGGAAGATGCATCTTCTACGTGTCTTGAGTTTCTTTTTTTGTTTAGTTAAACTTCAGGCCAAGTTTACTCCAAGAGGTGGAGTATGTACTGTCCTATTTTTCTAGTATAATTTTGTCACTCCTATCAAGGGTTATATATATATGTTAGCTTGTTCACTTGATTGAGGAATAGTGTTTTACATGCATAGTTATATTTCATTTTATGTTTATGTATGACAGATTGATCACTGGCTTGGGAAACAATGTTTTATGTAGTTATATTTCCTCTTATATGTGGAATCATTGATTATCTGTATTAGATGGTTTTGGTTAAGTAAAATGTTATACATATGTTTTTTCTATTTGTATCTGATTTATGAAGCAGGCGTATGACATGGATGGTGATCCAAGATTGAGACACATAAACCCATGGATTCTCATGGTTATGTAGAATAGATGGTTAATTATGATTTATGGATGATACATGATTTGTGTGACTATATATGTCTAATATTTTACTAAGTAGGATGTGGTAGGGTACCTGGTGATTTTCCAAAAAGGATGTTCAATTATGAATGACTGTGGAAGCCATTTCTTCAAAACCAAAATGACTGTGGAAGCCATGCACCATTCTAGGTAAAATGTGATTAAGTTAATTTCATTATGAAATTCATTTGATTCCTTGATCTATAAGATTGTAATATGTGCAGGTTTTTGAACAAGGCCATCAGATGGGTAAAAGCTCACAATCAGTACCATAAGGAGAAACGCAAAGTTTCAAAGCACAGTAAATGTGAGGGCATGGAAATTAGGGCGTGGAGTCCTAAATCCAAGAAAGATAAAGATGTGGAGTCTTGTATATTTAGGGCGTGGAGTCTTGAATATTTAAAAAATATCAAGTTGTGGAAGCTTGGATCTTTGTAGTAGATCAGGGCATGGAGTCCTCAATCTACTAAGGCACGAAGATGCATGAAATAGGGGTGAAGAATCCATATTCTCTAGAATAAAAATACCACTCATGGATGAATTTCCTTAAATAAGATTTCATTCTCACAATTCTAGAACGACTTTCTAAAAATAGAAAGGCATGTCCAGCATCTCAAGCACAACTTTCCAAAAATAGTAAATCACTTTACATAAATTAGTAATCGAACAGAGTTGAAGAAAAACAGATTAACTTATCATTAATCAATCCTAATAGTTCAATCTTGATTGAGTACTCAATATTATTAATATTATTATTAAAAAGGAATTACAAGTCAATTTTATCTCCTCAATCAATTCACACATCTCCTTCATGACTCCCTCTCTCTCTCTATGTCTTTTAAATAATTCATTATACTCTATTTTATGCACTCATCAAAGAATGGCATATTCCTTTTCACTCATTAAAAATATGTTATAAAATATTCCTCTTATGCTCTCTTTAATGCATATGTTACACTCTCCTTAACTAAGGTATGCATACCTCTCCTTAATGGCATAAGTTACACTCCTCTAAATGGAATCCAATGCATGCACATTACTCCTCCTTTATGACAAGAATTGGTTGCTCCTCCTATATATGAGTCTCATGTATTCTCACTTAGGGATTAGGAGGCCAAGAGTGGAAGAGACATGAGGAAAATAGTGAGAGGGAGAGATATGGAGAGTAGCCAATTGCTTCCATAATAAATATGAAATTATTGTTAAAATCCTAAGATCTCTAGCTATTGAGGTTGGCCATGAGTGGTATTGAGAGGAAGTGAAAATTTTCTTCCATAGTTTGCCTTGCAAATCTCTCTAGTGTTGTCTTTTGGCACTGCTTGTGAGCTTTTGCAGCTTGGGGGTTCTAGGGGGAGAAGTTCTTCCTGGATATGGTTGGGAGGAAAAATGGGTGGTTCACAATGAGTTGGTAAGGATATTGGAGCTAGAGCATGCTCTCATTGGAGCTGGAGCATACTCCCATATTTTAAGTTGTATAAATTCACTGCCAGGTATATCAAATGTTGCACAATAAATGTTGAAGGAATTTTGCAAGAACTGTAGTGTTTTTTATGTAAGTTTTCTTTTGTACAGTTTCATGGCAAGTTGATTTACATCATGTGTTAATGGCTGAAGCATTCAAGCTGCCATGATTTTTACGAAAACATGTTAATAGCACAAATTTGGATTTTCCTTCTCTTTTTACAGCTGTAGATAAGTTTCAGAGTATATGTTTGACAAAAGGGATAAATGAGATAGTATGAATTTGGCTTTGGTTGTGGTTTTAAATAATCACATTTCTGGGCATTTCTGTTTCGATTTATTTTAACTTCAAGGGATATTTGTACCTTAGATCCATGTCGCCCCAACTTTTATTTCAAAAACCAGAGTTTCAGAATCTGGTTCTATAATCTTCTATATTTTACAGATTTGTTGTTGTTGCCTGGTGGTTTGTCTTACTGCTTTTTTTTGTAGCTGTGATTTACCTGGTAATCTCTTTTTATGAAATCAGTCTTTTATGTAAACTTGGAATTATTATTTTAAGGTATCAATGGTTAATACATTGATAGTTTAATAAACTTGTGACTGCTTGTTTGATAGTTTAATAGTTAGAAGCTTATTTTGTGACTGTTAACCGTTGTTCAAAATTCCCAATGGCTATAGCTACATCGCTTCGAGATATTTTTAAAAATTCTTAAATATTTATAGTCATTATGTGCCTTAATTTTTTTATATGCAGCAATCAAGATGGATGACAATTCTACTTATGTATTAGGTTCACTTCTTGACATTACTGATAAAGAAAAAAGAAATTATGTAATATTAGATTCATGTTAGTTAATGTTGGTGAAATCACCTTAAGGGTTATGGTTGTAAGTGTTTGACAAAATGCCTCAATGGCTGTACATTTCATGCTTGCAAACTGTTTGACATAATGCTTCAATTGTTGTAGCTAATTACATCTATGAATTGTCTATCAAAATGACTAAGTAAATTTAGGATTTGCAACCAAGGTCATTTTGGAGATATCCCAAAGAATTAGCATAATGGTTCCATTGAAGTAAAAATCCATGGAAGGCAAATTGGTTAGGTGAAATGTTGTAATTGTTAGCTCACATATACACTCATAATAATTGCAAACCACTCCTTTAGAATTTGAATTATCTTGTTTTTCTTCCCTTTGTTTACCAAAGAATTCATAGGCATATTATGTAGAACAAAATCAAATTAGTCACTCCTAAACACTCTTAATTGCAATAGAATGCACAATTAGCTTATTGGAAATTGTGGTTTGTAAATATTGATATTATTTACCCCACTAAGATTCTATCATTTAAATGTGATTTTAAGACTTATGGTTGTAAG
>APFE030439726.1:0-12811 GCA_000404065.3 Pinus taeda | reverse complement strand
TGATTGAAAAAGGAAGTTGTGAGTATTAAAAGAAATATTTTAAAATATATAATATATAAAAAAAAATATTTCCAGATAGTTAGGTTTGTTGGAAAATCTCTTCTTTCCTAGAAAAAGGATGGTTCCAAGGAAGATCTTTTTGGAAGGAAAGAGTCCAAGGAGTGAGAGAGATACAAAAATAAAAATGAAAGCCTAACATAGGAAACTATGTAGGTGAGCAGGATGCTTCAAAGTCAAATATTTCTCTAGTTAGACTTTGAGAGAGTGAAACCCTCCCTTAAAAATAATCTTTTGAGTTAAGACTCTGAACTAGACCAAGTGGTATTGAGACTTCGAAGCTACATAACTCAGGGTTTAGACCTACACTGTCTAGATGAGTGGAACCTCTGGGGGAGAATCGATGTTATTTCCAGGTTGATGGTCAAGTGGAGAGACATCCTGATTAATTTTGCATTGTAGACTCAATAAAAACTTGAAAAATGTTGTAATGAAACAAATTACCTGAAAAATACCCAAAATGCATATGCTCTGGTGTTTTCAAACAACAAGGAAGGAAAAAAAATTGATCATTTCACTTAATTCAAAAAAGCTGCAAGTGAGTAAAAAGGAAAGGGGAAAGGGTATAGGCAGCAGACCTGCGTTTGGAGAGTGCTATGGTCACCAACTCCACTAACGCTCATGGTGAAGAACTATGACCTATAAGACATAACCCTAAGGAGTTTATTTAGGTGTTGTAGAACCCTATAAGGAACAAATTTTCAAGAAAACAAGGTGGAGAGGAAGGAGAGTAGGCCTTACTAGTTGCCATAAGGGTGTTCTAGCAAAGAAACACATGCCTAGTTGGTTGCCTTGTTGCAGACTAGAAAAACGGTAATGTGAGATGAGGAAATGAGAGGAAGACTCGAGAAACTAGGCGAGGATGATTACCTTATTATTTTCCGCCTTCATCCTAGCCACCGGATCAAGTGACCAGTTGGATGGTGGATGTGTGTTAGGCAGTCAGGCCATAAATTAATTTACAATACAATGTATTTAGAATGTTGAAAGGATCAATCACAAAAGCCATAAATCAATGTAATTAAAAACATATGATATAACCATGCTATCGAGCACATGTTAAGTCTTAGATCATAGTATATATATAAATATGTATATGTTATCTGGTGTGGATAAGTCTTAATCTGTGAAGATTAGCATAATTTGCATGACCCATGTATAAGGTGTGCTATGAACCATATGTCATCTCTTTAATACATGTAAAGTACATATGTAAGTATATAAATAGCTAATTTTTTCTTAGGGTGATAAATGTTAAGAAAGGCCATGAATTGATATCTAAAAGAGGTAAAGCATTTACACTTCCATAAACATTTTTTTAAAGAAACTTAAAATTTCATTTTTTTTTTTCTCAACTTATAGTTAGTCAACGTGAGGTCCTTGTCCCCAAAAACATTAGGATCTCAATATACAATTTTCGTAGTTTCCGTCAACCTGATTATTATTATTATTTTTTTATTACACTTGAAAGAAAAAAGAAGAGAGCAATTGATTTTGATCAAAAATAAAATTTATTATTATTCTATTTATTATTATTATTATTATTATTATTATTATTATTATTATTATTATTATTATTATTATTATTATTATTATTATTATTAATCTAAAACATTTCAGCCCTGAGGGTTAGCTCAAATGGTCATGAGCCAGATATAATGTCTCTCTCAAAATTTGGATAGGTCACGGTTCGACTCTCGGGGTCTCTAGCTCCGGAATCAAGGCCAAAATTATGAGGAAGTACTGGTAGGATATTCCACGAATGTTTCATTGATAAAATAAATAAAAAACTATTTAATTATGCAAATAGGCAATGTCTATTTGTCTTCCACAATTTAATTTAATTAATAGTAATTATTAGGCTGATGGTAGAGTTTTAACCTCCATTACTCACATAAGGATTAAGATTTACCACTAAGTTAGTTATGCTTATTTAATTAATTTGTCTAAAATTTATTAATTAAATGGAATGTCATATTACCATGTGTCATATTGGAATGTGGTAGTGATAAGCCATGGTATTGTAACAAAGGTTATTTACAAGTTAAGAATCTGCATTGTTAAGAGTATTACATGTTTATTGCAACCTATATATATTTAACTCATATATGAATCACCCCATAAAGTAAAGTAACATAATACCATGTCACCTTTACTTTAAATCCCATAAACCTTTGTAAATTTAAAAATTATCTATACCAGCAACTATCAATTCTTTCAAATTTTATATTTAAATAATTTTTAAAATAAAATTTACTTATAATTTAATTTTTTATATAATGAGTAATTTTAAATAAGAATATAGCTGGAATAATATAATAATTTAATTTATATATATATAAATATTATATATATATATATATATATTATATATATTATAGTATATTATAATATTATTTAAATTTTTTATTTAAATAATTAACCATAATTTTAATTTAAACTTTATATATTTGAAATTCATTTTCCAGCTGCTATTATTAATATTTCTTTTACATTGAAATTAGTGTAACAATTTCAAGTTTTAGTTTTCCATATTAGAAATTCATTTTCCTAATTGTCATTTTGTTTAGTTGAAATTCCTCATAACAATTTAAAATTTTGGCTTTTCAATCCATTGAAAATGTTTAATTCCCATCCCCAATTTGTAAACTTAGAAATATATAAAATATAGATATATAAATTTAAATTAATAAAATAAAAAACTAAAACATAAAGAACAAATAATTTCATTCTGGGAGTTATAAAAGGGAAAAAAAAAAAGAAAAAAATAAAACATGAAGAACAAATAATTTGATTCTTAGAGTTATGAGAGAAATAAAATAAAAAAATGATTCTTGAGTGTAATTTTTTTGGTAGGAAAGGAACTTGAATATACATCGTATTTCTAAATGATAAGTGTGTAGTGTAAAATGCTAATTGCTGCATGGTAACGTGGGCCTTGGATGGCACCAATGGAAGGATATTTTAAGTGACTTTTTGTTTTAGGATTAAACGTCGTCATAACCCCGAATTTTCTTTTTAAAAGGAAACATTCTGTCTCCTGCATGCCCGGAGGTAACCTGGGGTTTTATCACCGGACAATGTCAACAACAAAGAATGGATAACCCGGAAAACAAACACAAAGAAATTATATCAGGAAGTCGATCCACCGTAGGAATCCTGAGCTAGGGTTTCAGGGTTGCAGAGCTTCCCTTCATAACCACACTGTTGCAAATGAGATAATTGTCTGCGGAACGAAGGTGGAGCTGTTCCTCTGAATGACGGTGGAGCTGTTCCTCTGAGTAACGGTTGGTGAGATCAACAGCGCTAGGGAAGACACGTAGCCTCCCTGTCCCGTCAACGCTGCATACGTCAGCGGTGACAGCTGGGAGAGACTTCGGGAGATATGTATAGCGAGACTTATAGCAATAATAACGTGTAATTAATTCCACAATGCAATTAATTAATTCCACCGACTGTCATTTTCATATCCATCACAATGCAATTAACTAATTATTCGAAGGATGAACAATATGGAATTGACCGATATTAGTCCTGGTAGTACGGAATGATTTTGTAGGAAATGTGACATCCTTATTGTATTAATTTATATTTGGTAAGCAATGATTTTTATATAGATCACTCAATTACCCAAAGTCGATAATGAGAAAAGCATATTACTAAAGTTGTTCTCTGAGGATTGAAGAGCAGGGCCACAGTTGATTTTCTTAGCACATGGAATTCTCGTTTAATTGATATACCACTATCAGCGTCCACTGGTATCTCTGGTGTTAGATTTGGCTTTCCATAGTGAGGAAACTAAGTAACGAAATCAAAATTTTCCAAAGTTATTCACCTTATCTATTGAATTGACGTTGTGAAATTTGTCTGAACACATCGGAACAAAAAGACAGACCGAGTTTTGTGATAAGTTGGAAACCACCAAATAAAGTGTTGCAGAACATCAGGTAACCTATACCTAACAAATCTCCAATCTTTTTTTAGAAAATTTGAAGTGTTGCAGAACATCAGGTAACCTATACCTAACAAATCTCCAATCTTTTTTTAGAAAATTTGATTTGGAGTTAGGATTCAATCAATTAAAATTCCTTCCAAAATAGCGTAGATATAAGATAGCCTCATTGCTCCTCATGGCGAAGATATAAGATAGCCTCATTGCTCCTCATGGCGATTGTCAATGAAGGTAATGGCATGTAAGTTGAAGAACGCTCCTATTCAATTTCAGAGATTTAACTTGCATGATATAGTGTACATTGATGATTTCTTAGTTTGTTGAGAAAAATTTAACTTGCATAGTGTACATTGACAAATTGTTAGTTTGTTCAAAAAAAAATGTGTAAGAATATTTGAAACATTGCAGAATTTCTATAAAGAGTTGGTGAAATTAGTTGAATCTTTAATAACACATTTAAAAAATGGATCTCTAAAATGACAACTACATATCTTGCAATCTTTTTCCAAATTCCAAAACTCTGTTACTACGCTATTAGATAAAACTTTCCAAATTCCAAAACTCAATTATGATGCTGTTAGATAAACTCAGTTACAACTTTCTCCTGAAAACTTTTTTATAAAGGACAATGAATTCTATGTTTTGTTAAAAATATGGATGAAAATTATATTGGTCTTTCTTATAAAAAGAGATCTATGTTTTGTTAAAAATATCGATGCAAATTCTCTTTCTTTTTATTTAGAAATAGTGAGAGTTGTGAAAACATCACAAAACAAATTTTGTAGTTTTTCTGTTGAAATTGCTTATGAATAAATGTAACATCTCTGTCTTGATGAAATTTTGGAAAGGGCGTATAGGAAACGAGTGATGAAGGTAAGCACTTAGGGTTAGGGTTTCAGCAAGGTTTGCCTTAGGCGGACCTGAGCCTGAACGGGGTGTAGGGTTAGCGTGCAGCCACCTGCACCAAATCAATTCAAGTAAGAGCTACGGGTTGATTGAAGGAAGGTGGCCAGAAAATAGGTAGAACTGACAAAAGAAATGACAAAGTCGGGTGCAAGGGGAGAGATCCCCTCCTATAAAATTGTAGTAGCAAGAGAGACAAGCAGGAATGGATCGAATGGAGGCACAGGGAAATGAAGCAAGGACGCGTCGGTCATGGGTCTCGATGGAAAGCGGGGTTGAGAAACAGATGCTTGCCTAAAGCAACAAAAAACCCAGGCTTGTAATCCCAAACAACAAACTCGAAGAATACAGAGGATATATGAAAGATCATGCTTTGATCTGTAAGTTTGTGGGGACATGACCATCTGAGAAAGAACTAACTAAATGGATACAACAGAGATGGAAGCTCAAGGGGCATATTGACCTAAAATTAGGGGCAAAGGGCTTCTTCACGGTCATTTTTGCCAACTTGGAAGATAAGGAGAGAGTCTTTGAGGACAGACCCTACTTCTTCAACAATGCAAGTCTCTTTATGACACACTCGAACGAATGCTACAACCAAGAGAAGGAGAAAATGTTAGCGGCACCAATATGGGTCAAGCTGTTCGATCTCCCAATCGAGTTCTAGGATCCGGAGATTCTGGAAAGTATCGGGAATTCAATCGGGACTTTTGTCAAGGTGGCAGAAACCACCAGAAGAGGTAGATATACGTCCTAAGCCATAATTTGTGTGTATATGAACATCACAGAACTACTTCCGAACTATATTGAAGTGGAATATCACGACAGAGTGTGGCAACAACCAATGGATTATGAGCATATTCCATTTCATTTCAGAAAATTCCATGAATATGGTCATCTCGTCAAATCATGCCCTCTGAATGTTAATGTGGAAACAACAGATCTTGGGAAAAAGGAGGATGCCAGGAAGGAGGAAACGACGAGTGGGGAAGATGATGAAGGGTTTACAGAAGTACCTCATCGGAGAAAAACTCAAAAGGGACCTACTAAACAGAAACCACACTCTATGGAATTAACTCGGAAAACTGAGAATAAGTTCGAGATATTACAAGAAGAGGAAATGGAGGTGGAAGGTGATGACAGTGAAGAAGAAACAACTGAGCCTATAAAGGTAGACAAAAAAGAAAATAAATCGAAAATAAGTATGGAACTTGAGAAGGAAGGGGAGAGAACAGAAAACCCTCAAGACCAGACCCAAATGGAGATCAACCCACAGAAGGACAAAGTAAGTGAAAAGGAACAAGTCATGAAGAGACTTCTACGATAATGGAGGCATCTGGATGAAAGATTCATACCAGAAAACCAAAAGCAATTATATAAAAACATGTCCCAAAGATACAAGGAAAAAAGAGGGGCAGTCATAATAAATCAGCCAGAATAGCTAGGATCGCAAGGAGGACAGAGCACAGATGCGGGTACTACAAGGAAGGGAGGAAGAAAATGAGGAAGAAGACCTATGAGCGAGACCATCAAAATGGTTGGAGAAATGTTGGTAAACTCAGGAAGAGTCATACCTTTATTGGAGGTATTCCAACAACCCCTCAAACTGTTAAAATGATAATTACAACCTGGAATATTAGAGGGCTAAATAGTAGGGGGAAACAGAGATATATGAAAGAGAGACTGAAGAAAGATAAGCCTAACATAATGATAGTCCAACAAACAATTATCAACGAACAAAAATTAAAAGATATTCTGAGCAAATTCATGCCGCATTATGAGATAATAGGTCAGGACGCCATAGGTAGTGCAGGGGGCCTAACAATTCTCTAAAACCCAGAGGAGATTCGATTTGAACATTGGGTCAGTGTACCCCGAATTCTTTCAGGAAAATTCAGGAATATTGGATCTAAGGAATGGGTCCTTCTCATCGGGGTATATGGTCCACATATACCAGGAGAATGCAGGATACTCCTTCAGAACTTGGAAAAGATACGAATCCTCTTCCCAGAAACTCCATGGATTGTTGAAGGGGACTTCAACATGATCACTTCTCTGATGGAGAAACAAGGAGGCATCAGAAGATCAAATTCGGATATGGAAGCTTTTGGAGAAATGATTGCAGAACAAAGATTGGTCGACATATCAACGGTAAATTGGATTCACACATGGAATAACAGAAGACAAAGCACACACCAAATTGCCTGGAGACTGGATAGATTTCTAATATCAAAACAAATCATAAACCGAGACAGATTCATTGAAGCAATGATAATTCCAGGAATGGGTTTTGACCATTGGCCGATTAAGCTAGAACTTGACATTAAAATGAGCCCCAAGAAATGTCCCTTTAGGTTTGAGGCCTTCTAGCTTAGAGACCAAAGGTTCATGATGAAAGTGGAAGAATGGTGGAAACAAAGCCAACAAAGGGGAAGAAGCATGATGTAGACCTTCCAATTAAGACTAAAGGAACTAAAAGAGAAAATTAAAAAATGGAACAAAGAGGAATTTGGAAACATCCTCAAAGATCAACAACTTTTAGACCAGAAGATGAAGAAACTTCAGCAAGAAATTATAATAGCAGGCAAAAGCGAGGAACTTAGTAGAGAGGAAGGGATTCTGATTGGCCAAATTGAAGAAAGAAGGAAACAAGAGGAGATTCTTTGGAGACAAAAATCACGAGTGAACTGGTTACGAGAAGGGGAGAGGAACACGAAGTTCTTCCATGAGGCAATTATCCAGCAAAGACAGAGTAATAGAATCTTCTCTATAAAGAATGAAGAAGGACTTCGCTTAACTCAACATGAGGAAACGGAACAGACTCTGGTAAGTCATTTCAAAGACCTCCTTATGGAACCCCAAGAAGACAGAAGAGAGGCTACTGGGAGAATCTGCAATGAGATACCAAGCATGATTACCAGAGATCAAAACCTGGCTCTTATGAAGGTAGCAACTCTAGAGGAAGTGGAAGAGATCATGAAAGGGATGAAGAAGAATAAAGCTCCTGGACCAGATGGCTTCACGGTGTAATTTTGCCAGACGGGATGGAAATTCTTGGGACAAGACATTCTGGGTGTGGTAGAAGAATCTCGAAGAAACTAGAAGGTATGTCCAGGCCTAAACTCAACTCTCCTGTCTCTTATTCCTAAAACTACTAAGGCTAAAGATCCCCAAGCTTTTAGACCCATTTCCTTTTGTAATGTAATATATAAAATTATTGCAACCCTTATGGCCAAAAGACTTAAGCCAATCATCTCCGGCATTATCTCCTCGGAACAAACAGGTTTTGTGGAAGGGTGTCAAATTTTTGATGGATTGGTAGCATCACAAGAAGTAGTGCATTCTTTGAAAACCAAAAAAAATCTGGAATGATGATCAAATTGGACCTCTCCAAGGCTTATGATCATCTGAACTGGGCATACCTTAAATCGGTACTAGCGGCCTTCGGTTTCTGCAATAGATGGATAGAATGGATCTTTGCCATGATCTCTACCCGGATTTTTTCCATTCACCTGAATGGATCACCATCTACATCCTTCAAGGCCTCTAGAGGATTGTGACAGGGGGATAATCTATCCCCCTTCCTTTTCATCATTGCAGCGGAGGGGTTAGGAAGATATATCAAAAAAGAATTGTGGGAAAGGAAAATCAAAGGGCTGTAGATATGGGGGAATAATCTCCCGATTACACACCAACAATTTGTGGACAATATCATGTTGTTCTGCACAATTTTTGTCAGAGAAGTAAAAAGAATAAAAGGGATCCTAGACCTCTTCATGGATGCTTCTGGTACTCAAGTAAATAAGGAGAAATCATGTATTTATTTCTTCAACACTGCAGGAAATGTCAAAACATATTTAACAAGAGTATTGGGTTTCCGGTCAGGAGAATTGCCCACAAAATATCTTGGCACCCCATTAGCCTTGAATCGTCTAAAGATGGAAAATTGGCAACAAACCATTGAGAAACTTTCCATTAGATTGGCCAATTGGTCCTTCAGAAGCAGGAAGGGTAGTACTGGTCAAAACAGTCTTGCAATCGATTCCAATATACCAACTCTCGAAAATGGCTACCCCCAAAGGTGTGTGTGCCAAAATGCTGGAAATATTCAAAAAATTCATCTGGGGAGGACCGAAGTAGCAAAGAAAGTGGGCAGTGATATCCTGGAAGGGCTTGGTTAAGAGTAAAGATGAAGCGGGATTGGGCTTGAGAGATCCATACTCTTTGAGCCAAGTAACAGGGGATAAGCTTTGGTGGAGATGGATGATGGGAGGGGGAGACCTATGGGAAATAATCTAGACAAAAAAATATAACATGCCAACAACACCAGAGGAAATTTTAAGACTCGAGGAAACTCTAAAAGGCTCAACAATATGGAATCTGGCCAGTCAAAACAGAGATGTAGTTTCCAAGCATGCATTCTGGGAAATTAGGAAAGGAAATTCCACAAAATTTTGGGAAGAAGCTTGGCAACAAAGGGAGAAATTGAATGATGTTCAAGCTCTAAGAGACACATGCCAGAAGGCAAAAGAGGAAGGTTTGAACTATGTCAGAAAGTTTCGGAACGAAGACTGCTAAGAGGAATCTTGGAGAAGTTGGAAAAATCTGGAAGAATGGGATAGGCATATTGATATGGAACAAAGGGAGTTGTACATAAAATAAATGAAGACAAGGAAAATAGCTATTAGAACAGGTCCAAACATACTGAGATGGGGTCATTCAACGAAGGGAAACTTCACAATCAAAGAAGCATACAATCTCATCATGCAATAAGAATAAGATGGCATGTCACCCCTATGGAAACAAATATGGAAGGGTAATTGGTGGCCGAAAGTGACTCACTTCCTATGGCTGGTTGGTAAAGGCCACATTTTTACTTGGGATCAACTTCAAAAACATGGAATTCAGGGTCCTCCCAGGTGTTATCTCTGTAAATAGGATCAAGAAAGATAGGAACACCTCTTGAACTCTTGTCGAGCTCCCCAAAAACAATGGGAAGAAATAAGGAGACTCTTTGCAAGGACAAATAGAGACCATCAAAACATCAAAGAAATAATTAAACAATGGGGATGAGGTCAATTCACAAGCCCAGAGGTAAGAAGAGCCGCAAGTCTAGCAATAGGCATGAATATATGGATGATATGGAAAGAAAGAAAGAGGAGAATCTTTCAAAACAAAGAGTTGCCTCTAGAGCAGGTCTGGAAAACAACCCTCGGTCATATAAGGGAAACTATTCTAGCTTAAACGTGGAGTTAAGAGGATTGGAAAATGACACCTGAGGAAGAACAAATTCTGAACAAGCTTAATCTAGAACATGGAATGGTAGCACCTTAGATGTGGAAACCCCCTGACATCGGCAGCATTAACCCTCTCCACTTTTCTCGCCCCTTGGCAGGTTTCATCAAACTAAGTTTTGATGGTGCCTCCAAAGGCAACCCATGGTCCTCCAGCCTTGTGATCATATTGAATTCTCCTCCCGTGATCCATAGTGGATAAGTTCTTGGAGCATTACGAATCTCCAATTTTTCTAATTGCCTAATTTTTTGTGTACTCTCCTGAGGGAAGTAAACATTGGTTAAATGTCCATGAATGTTCGTACCAATAAGGTGGAACATTGCTTGGATGAAATAGTGTGAGGCATGGAAATTTGTTAAGAATATATGCTGAGTGTTCCATGCTATGGCTAACCCACCCGAGGCACCTATTGTGTCTACTGTTACCGCTTGACATCCTGCCCAAGCTTTGGATAATATGGATTCTAATGTGTTGGTGCTACATTTTGTTTCTTACATGAATACAATGTATGGTTGTTCTTGTTGAATCATGTTCTGTAAAATTCTGTACTTCCCAAGACCATTAAGTCCTCATACATTCCATGAGATGAGCTTCATGGTTGACTAGTAGGTAGGGATCGGTAATATTTGGTCAAATGGGAGCACCTTCCCGATTCCACTAGCATTTCCCCAATTAATATAGTACGTTGTAGATCTATCTTTCTACCTCTTTTCTTCCCATCTTTGCTGATATGTTTCCCATCCCATTTGCCTCCTTTCTATATGCCCAAAGTATTATGTTGATGCACTCTTTTGAGCACTACTTCCAAATTTTCCAGTTGTTTGTCTGGTATTGTGTCGAACTCTTTCCTTTTGCAGGCTTGCTCTAGACTGAAAATGTCTATTTCACTCAGATCAAAGCTTTCTGGTTCTTCTTCCATTAAACTTTGCTAATTGCCTCCCTCCGTATGGGTTGGTGGTTGAGAAGGTTCTGTTGGTGTATCATCAATGTCCATAATTTTGCCGGACCCAAGGGCTTTGTTCTGAACAAGGTTGGTGTTGAGTTGCAAGACTGAGGCAGGATTTTTAGAGGTATTGACATTCAGTGGATGACTAGTTCTTTAGTGAATAAGTGTGGGGGACAGATAGGTGGATGGAACAGAGCTTGGCTTTGCTGACACATGTGTATCTGATTTAGGCTGTTCTAGATTTGTCAGAATATCAAAGCTATTTTTGAAGGATGGCGAATCAGAAGAAGGAGTAGTGTTTTTTAGTACTGAGGGAGGTTTTTTGGTATGCCTTTTCCTACTGGCTACCTTGGTGAATCCTTCTGGATCAGAATTGTTTCCATTTTCTGTGGTTTTAAGAGGCATGTTTAAGGGACAGTCACGAAAGAGGTGACCATGGGCATGGCATCTCCTGCATCGGAAAGGTACATGCTCATAGTCAAGGGGTTGAATCCATTCAAAGTGGTCATGCAGAAGACTTATCGAGTCTAGTAGTGCATGGCCCAGCTTCATGTAAACACAGATATATGCGTAGGATGTGTATCTTCGAAGCTTAGTTTCCTCTGCTACCTTTATGAACTTGCCTAATCCATTGCCAATGGCTGTTAGTAAGTCGTCCTTACAGTATTCCAGTGGAAGTGAGTACATGCAGATCCGAACTGGTGCCTAGCTGAAATCTTCCTTATCTGGGTTGAATCTTTCAACCCAGTCTCGTAGATAAAGACCTGCTGCATTGAAGAAATAGGGTCCTCCATCTAGAACTCGACTCTCATCTTCAAGGGAGTTGAAGATCGCTCTGAAGAAGTCCTTAGGGCCTAGATGTAGAGTTACATGACCTTTGGGCTTCCATTTTGAGGTGATCCATCCTTGCAGGGCTTTTTCAATTGGTCAGTAACCTATGAATTTGCCAATCAGGGCATGATCTTTCATAACTTGTATTTGCACATTGATCCTATGACTAGGAAGCTCGGTCTTGGGCCTTTCTATGGCAATGGGAATGCATGTGGACGATGAAGCTTTCTTTGGTTTTCTATATGTTTCTTGTTTATCCTCCTTCTCGTATTCGATATCTCCTTGTCCGTTCTTCTCCGACTACTGCGCAGACCATACCTCTGGCTTCTCTGCATTCTCAGTTCTACTCTCAGTTGGGTTTTCATGATTGTAATCTTTGGGGGGAGGCGCTGATGCCTCCCCAATCAGACTGTTCATTGTCCTCAGCATCCAGAATCACAAAGCCGGCCCTGGCAAAAGTTCTGTTTGGACCTGAGAAGCTCTTTGCTCAGATTGTGCACGTGGAAGGGTTTGTTAGAAACCCTAGTTCCTTAGTTTGCCATTTTCCTTCACCTCCCCTAATAAAAAGATTATTATTATTATTATTATTATTATTATTAATGAAAAAGAAACATTTATTTTGAACATTTATTTTGATTAAAAAATAAAAATCTAAAATATTTCAGCCCCGAGGGTTAGCTCAAGTGGTCATGAGCTAGATATCATGTCTCTCTCAAAATTTGGAGGTCACGGTTGGACTCTCAGGGTGTGTAGCTCCGGAATCAAGGCCAAAATTATGAGGAAGTACTAGTAGGATATTCCATGAGTGTTTCCTTAAAAAAAAAAAA
>APFE030439725.1:0-10693 GCA_000404065.3 Pinus taeda | reverse complement strand
AACCAAAACATATTGACACCATTATACACATATTAATGTTTCTCTAACCTCATTATTCATGAAAATCCCCCTTTGAATGGGTGTGAGATATGAAAAACACCTTCCACGTGATTTGGAAGAGAATCATATTACAATGTAAAAATATATTTTTTGATGGCTATTCACAAATATTTAAATATATTTTAGGAAAAACATTAAAGTATATGTAAATCTAATAGAATACGTATACACTCAATCCGAAAGATAATACTTTTCATTAAGAAGGAGATAATTGTTCAACAATACACATTGTTTAGGATAGGTAACACCTACACCACCTCCTATTGCAACTATTCTACTAAAAATGTTCATATTTTTATTATATATGTACAATGAGAAACTCTGTAGTTCTCCTTTTAATCAAAAGAAGCCATGAAGGTGAAATAAACTTGGACATGCATAAAAAACTTTAATGGAATAAAAGAAGCATCCATTTTTCCTTTCACTAAATTGTAATATAACTAAATTTATGCATCTTAAATTGTCTTTCATCATTTCAAAGAAAAAATATCATGAAATGTACACACCCTTCGCATTGACGATTTTCATTGTTACTATGTCATAGAGGCTCCCAACATGCAAACATTAAATGACCCACAAATTTATTCGTTGTTAGTTTTTCCCCACATGTTAGTTTTATTCAACAATGTGTGAAGTTATTCTTCTTTGTTACTCACTTCATTCTTTTATATATTTTCCACAATTGCGCCATGTTTTTTCTTTCTTCTCGAAGGGTTCTATCTAGTAGCAAAAATTTCAAGGATGGAAATTTATTTTAAAGCTTATAAACCTTGTCTAACATTAGTACCCCATAATATGCATAATATAAAGTGTTTAATGTTATTTTCGTAAAAATATTGAGAGTTCTAATGATTTTGAAGTTAAAATATTTTTAAAGTATAAACATTGAGAAAATAAATTAAAAAAATGTCAAAATTGACAACTATGCTTATCTTTTATTTTGAAAACCCATGGAATATTAACCCACTCTAAATATTGCCCCAAAAAAATTTGTCTACTACGTGAAAAATTACTGGGCTTATTTACATTGAAACATTGTTTATTCTACCGAGAGCTCATAGAGTATTTATCAATATCATATCATTTTTCGCTCTACTTAGTCATGCCCCTTCCTCTTCAAGGGTGATTTAATTCCCAAATAATGAGAACTAAACACACTTCTTTTGTTATACCTAACTACTTTAAGCATTAAATATGTTAATTGAGTATCCTATTAAATATATGTGGGATTTTCCACTTCCTTATTTGTATGGGTCTTTAGCTATGCATAATCATTTCTAACTTCTTCTTTGTCTCATATAATTTTTTGGATAACTTTCTCCTTGTTTACATTCGCTAGGAGTATAAGAAATCTATTGTTCCTTGTTCACATTTGCTAGCAAGGCCTGTTTATTCATGTAGAAAAGTTGGAAATATATATTTTAATTTGTGTGGTCTTATGCACTTTCCTTATGCATATGAAAATAAATGTATGAAGAATTGTATTTATGATTACATTGGAATGTTTTAGGTGTACTTTTAGGTCCCTATACTACTAGTGTAACCCATTATTGCTATTAATACAACCACCTTATTATATTTTTGTGCCCATGTAGTCCCATATTTTTATTATTGTGCCCCATAGACACCCATTATTATTATTATTATTGTGCTCTTACATTAATATTGTTATGTAACATCTAATTATATCATGACCCCTTAGACTCTTATATAAACAAAGGATGTCTTGTCAATTGTATCATCGAAGAAATTTTCGTGTGTAATGTAAAGGAGGTTTCCCCCTCAAAGAGGCTTATTTCTAAGGTGTTGATCTATCTTTTATGTCTTTTTGTGGGTTGGTTTCATAACATGTATTTATTGAGAAGTAAATGTCAAGCTTTCAAAACTTTTAAGGAATTTCAAGTATGGATTGGATATGAAGCATGATCACATATTGGCTCTCTTCATACTATTAATGGAAGATAATGTACTCAAATGAATATGGAAAAATATCTAAAAGCATGGGATTCAACATCATAGCATAGTTCCATAGAATTCTCAAAAAAATTATGTAGTTGAAAGAATGAACATTACTACAATTAATATAGTTTGCTCAATGAGGATTTTCAAAAATTGAACACTGATGTGTTGGGATGATGTGATTCTATGTGCAATGTATGTGTAAAACTTACGTCCATCTCACGCTCTTAGAAAAATACTCCTTGTAAAATGTGGTATGGATGAAATCCTTTGGTAATCCATCACAAGGTCTTTGGTTCCTCTACATTCACTTATGTTTATTATAGTATAGCCATTATTGCATATTTGGTATATTATTGTATGTTTTTACTTCTAACTTTGTGGTTTTGATGTATCAGACATTGGTTATGCTTCCCTCAAAGGATCTCAACATAATTTCTATTTTTCTCAATGGTTTCAAAATGAACTAAACTTAATACATGGAATTCCTTCCAATATTTTACAATCTTTCTTGAATTTTCACTCTATGATTAAAATGTAACGCAATTCTCATCTCGATATAATTTTTCTTTGTACAAACATATATGTACAATACTAATGTTATTCCCTTTACAACAAAGTATCGGGTTGAACGATGTCATCTATATTACTAAGGTTAGACTCTACTTATGTCAAACCCCTCTATAACATTATTTGCTTCATTAATTTAGAGTTATTCCAATCCAAAAAAAGGAATTCCTTTCTTGCATGTGTTGGATAATCTATGACCAACTTGTTATCTTGTGACATTGTTTCAGGGTAAAAATTCATGCACGCTTTTTCACCTATGCTTTGGCCTTCAAATACTTATCCAATGCTTCCTCTTTACAGGGTTTCAATGTTGGTTGCAATTTTTGCTTGATGCTCGCTGCAAGGAAATTTGATTTTGTTTGAGTGTAAATAATACTGTTATCTAGCTAGGGATTTTCCCAAAAGGCCCGACAGTTGAAACAATGCATGTATATCAATTTCAATTCAAGGGATTTACCCTGTATTTTTTAGTGAGAATATTTAATTATGAGAAAATAGCTTTGCCGTCTTATAGCCCCAACAATGTAAATCTTTCTTTTTATTCATAAGAAAAATTTATACAATCCATTTACTTGTTACTATGTGTAATGAAGTGATTCCATCAAAAGTTTAAAATACTATATTATTTGTTCTATTTATATTCTATGGGTACACATTAGATATTCACGTCAACTCTATATATTTTGTTTCTGAATAATGATTGTATATAATTTACTATTACTATCATTTTCATTGAAGAAGAGCATATGAGAATTAGGCAAGAGGCACGTTGAACCCTTGTCAAGGGAGTTTGAGAAGGTTGTCCTTTAGGCCCTAATATTTCTTTACCCAAGGTTGCTTGTTCCATGCCCAATTGATATGATTCTAGTGCTTTGACCTATAGCAAGCTAAACTAGGTATAAATTTACTCTTCTAGAGCTTAAATTATGTATAAATTTATTTTTCTTACCTGTAATAGTTCTTCTATGTAGTAGCTTACAACAAACTATATTTTTACAGGTGAATAAGGGTTATTGTGCATGTTTTGTATATTTATCCATTCAAACAAGCTTCTTTAATTAATTACATAATATCCTTTTTCATCTTTGCACACATTCAAATGTATTATTTTTTTTGCACGCTTATATATTTATCCATCCAAACAAGCTTATTTAATTTATTATATAATATCCTCTTGCATCTTTGCACACATTCAAGTGTATTATTTTTTAGAATATACTTATCTAATCTTTTCTTGATGGAAATAGATCAGAGGCTATTGCATTCCTCCAACCAAGAACTATGTTTCCATGTACCTTCCCCAAAGCTCTAACTCCTACTTCCCAGGAGAACAAATAGTAGTCATTTTCCAATTTACATTTCCTTGACCCTTAGCAACATCTTGCTACTTTTGGGGTATGAATAAAATAATTATTTCCGAATATACCTTTATATTTTATCCAACTCCTTTTATCTCCAAAAATCATTTTAAGTGAGTTTCACACACGAAACTTTTTATTAAATCATGTGTTTTCTTGGTAGTCTGCAAAACCGACAATTCAACTCTAGCAAAAAGGAGAATTTTTTTTGAACTTTTTATCTTTCCTCTTCTTGGGCGTAACTCATTTCGTGTGAATTAGAAGTCCAATATCACATTTAAGCCTTTAATAATTTTTCAAGAATCATAACACAAAAAGACAAATTTTCTTGTATATTAATAAAAATAAATGTTGACATTGTCATATGTCACATCACTTGATGCACTTTGACTTGTTAGGGGCAATTGAATATTCAATTAAGAAGGTCATAATATAAATTTACCAATGCTTATTACACTTCAATTTTGTAATTAGAGGAAACATAAGCACCTTCAAAAGACATATTTAGCATGTTTAACAAAGAAAGTTATATTTTTTTTTAAATAATTATCTTTTCTTTGAAAATGAATTTTATTAAATTAAACACAAATATAAATCAAAGGATAAAAATTCAACTCCATGTTTGTATTTTTGAAATATATTTTGATTAAAATATTTGAAAACAAATTAAATTGAACATAAGTGAGTTAAAATATAAGATTGAACTTTTTCCTCGTTTTCCTATAATATTATGATATTATGTATCTGTAAAATCATGACACGAAAAAGAAAAAAATAACACAACAAATAAACGTATATTAAAAAATAAAAAACACATTTTAACATTATATCATTATAAAGCATCAATTTCTAGCTAATTATCTAAAGTACATAATTTCTTGCAAATTATGATAAATGTATTGAGTAGTTATGCTTGCAAAAAAATTATCATGATAATCATTTGTAATATTATAGTTGTTTTTATTATTGAAATATATGTTAATTGATAAATGTTATGATCATTTTTTTAAATAAATGGGATGTTATTAAATTGAATATCAATTTGCACATAAATTAAGTTAATACCCAAATTCTTTATGTATGGGTAAAGCCATTATATATGCACGAACACAAATGTATACAAAAAAATAAAATATAATCACAAACATTTGAAATTCTTACCATAAACATAAAATTATAATTAATTATAAGAATATATTAATTTAAAATAATTGTAATTTTGAAATACACACATTGAATAGTGTTGGTTACAAAAAAAATACATTTTCATTCATGATGTCATGGTCATTTACCAAAATAAGTGAACTTTTATTAAATTGAGCATAGATAAGCTATGCAAGCATTCAATTCATTTGAAGTGTAATTCTTGCATTGGATACTATGCATTCTTAAAATCATAATATAATTTATTTGTATCAAGTTATTCTAATAAAAGTTTTTTTATGTTCAGGAATTTATAGACATACAAACACAAAGAAACAAACAAATACATTACATACAATAAAAACACAAACAGCTAAAGTTTACCATCACAAAACAACGATTCGTTACTAATTAACGATATATATTGGTTAAAAATAGTTCTCAAAGATGCATTGAATAGTGATACCTACAAAAAATCCATAACCATTCATGATGTTATGGTCATTTGAAAAAATAAATGAAATTTTGTTAAACTAATTGCTAATTTGAACGTGTATAGTTTAATACACATTCAATTAATTGGGACTATAATTCTTCCATATTATATTCTATGTGTCTAAATCATCATAGGGGTGATTTGTATCAAGTCAATATAAAATTTGGGCAATGGACTTCCATATGGGATATTCTAATGAAATACTTTTTTGTGTTCTAAAACTATACACATAACAAGAGCATAAAGAAACAAACACATACATTTCATAAAATAAAAACACAAACATTTAAAATTTTATCATCACAAAACATCAACCTGTAACTAACTATAAAAAACATAGTAATTAAAAACACTTATAAAAATATTGTGCATTGGATAGTGGTGCTTATAAAAATTTGAATTCATTAATGATGTTGAAAAAAGAAGATTTTATCAAATTAAACAACAATTTAAAGATTAATAAGTTAATTCACACATTCTACTTATTCTAAAAGTAATTGTTGTATATGACATTAAATATGTGTAAAAATATTATACCCAAACAAACAATCATAGGCAAACAAAAGCACAACAAAAATACATAGCATAAATTAAAACCACATACATTTAAAATTCTATCATCAAAAAACATTCATTTGTAAATTAATTTTTAGCTTTCATGTTTATTTTGTTGAATATATTTTTAATTTTACATCAAATGATTGTGGTTAAAAGAATATGCATGCTCATAGTCACCTATGATGTTCTGATTATTTGTATTTTTTAAAAGTATATATTGATTAAAAAAATAATGAAAACTTGTGATTTTCAAAGATACAAAAGCTAGTGATGATTCTTACAAGGAAAATCCATAGTCATTATTACTTGTGGTATTGTCATGGTCATTTGTATCTATAAAATTTATTGACTAAACATATTTGTGAAATTTTGTTTTTATACTAAATAGATTTAACAAGGTATAAACTTCACCCATTGTGTACCATAAAAAATTAATTAATTAATACACTAATTATGAACTTGCAGTCATTAAATAAAATAAAAAATTGATTAAAATGTAATTTAAGAATATATTATTTAAAAAATCAAATTAAAGATTGAAAGGGGAACTATGTCAAGAGGATGAGCTTGGTGTGATGGATAGGGTTTCTCAGTTTTTTCTCTTTCCTTATGTGGTTGGGTTTCTTCAAACATCAAATCCACCTTCTATGTCATCACTAGGGAATGATTTCACTTCTCGCGGGTTTGATAATGGAGTTTTTGAATGGATTTAATACTGGTTTCAGTCTCCCGCGTGAGGATGGAGATACATAGGCTAGGCCATCGGTAGTATCATTCACCATATTGTCAATGTAGAGTATCTTCTCACCCTGTACGTACACAATGGCATAGATGGAAGTGAAGGAAGTCACATTCATGATTTGGGAATGGACTTGTGTAGGATTAAAGCGAGTATGGAGCAGAAATATTATAACTTCATTCATGAGTTGGGAATGAACTTGTGTAGGATTAAGGCAAGTATGGAGCATAAATATTATAACTTAAGCAATTTCTTTTGGTAGAAATCACATAAGAGAAAGTTTTGGCCAACACATTTCGAACGAGAAAGTGTGGTTCGTCATAAGTACCAAAACAATGAATGAGACTTGTTGGTTCGAAACACATGGGCCAAAAATTTCTCTTATGTGATTTATACTAAAAGATTTTTCTTAATTCAGTATGGGTCTCAGAAGCTTGAATATAGAAATCTTATAATTGTCTTCTCTTAGTCACAATAGAAATATTGATTAGATTTGGAGGCCAAATTTTGTCTACGAAAGTGAATGTTCCACCTCAAACACATTTGGATATGTCTGTAGGTTTGTTGTTAAAGATCCTAGATCTGGATATTCCCAATCCCCTAAGTACATTAGGTTGTTGAAATGGAGGATTAGTGTTATATATGCAAAGTCTACTTCACATTTTTCCATATCATAATTTTCCTCCATCAAAGTGGGTGAGTTCAGTGATTTGGCCATCACTTATGAAATTAATACTACCATATAAATCCCTCTCCCTCTTTTCATATCCACACTTATTCAATTATTTGGCTGAAGATCTGTATGACTGCAAAGTATGGGCACTTGATCTGGTAGCCTTCCAATTTTTGATCAAATCCACACATGGAAAATCAATATTATTTTGGGTTCGGGACACAGAGAACGTCAAACATTTAAAGCACAATATCATGCACACTCTCGGTATCACAATGCTCCTACAAAGTCTGATGTTCAGAGGAAAATCCATGTAGGAAGATGTGATGTTACAAGATTATAACATCCTTCCATCGTCCACCATCATATTGAACTTAAGGCTTCGAGGAGGATCACCTCGACCAAGAAATTCAAAGGGCACACATGGAATGTCTGGATCTAGTATTCACAAAGGAACATAATCGAATCAAGGGTAACAAAATGGAGTCTTTTAGTTCATAGATATCCTCAAATCCAAATTTGTTGCCTCAACAACGCTAGATTAGAAACACAATATACCCAACCCCTTCATAGTGGAACAACTGAATAAAATCCAAGTAATGAATGTAAATCTACCATAAACAAATGATTTTTGAAAAAAATATGAATCTCAACTAGTATCATGGAGACTCAATAGTTTTTGGCCAAAACCAGTGGATCTTTTCCATTGGATATTCACAAACTAGACAATAAATTGTGAGATTCACCTTTGCTCCAGGGGATTTTTCATAGAAAAATTTACATCGTGAGAGGATTGTGAATCTATATTGCAAGAGGATCCATGGTTTTTGGGCTCTACGAGACCTTTTGTCACCGCTTGGTTCCCAGATTTCAACGCCAATATAATGGTAGTATCTTGAATGTCAGTTTGGGTTAGATTGCATAATGTACGCTTATATTTTTGGCTCCATAAAGTGATAGAAGCCGTTGGGAACATATTAGGGCGATATATAAAGAAAGATACCGAAATATTTAATTAATAAATCTACACAATCACCATAATTTATGTGGAGGTAGCATTAAACAAAGGATTGTCGGATCATATTTTGTTGACACACAACAAGAAATGCAAGACACAGTTCCTAGATTTTTGGAACACAACATTTAGATGTCGAATAAGCCGAAAAATTGGATATCCACAAAATTCATGTCCTGATGCCAAGAAAGTGCCTCAAAGGAAGAAGAAAACAAGAGGATTATGAAGAAGTGGATCCTCCTACCAATGAAGAAGACCAAAATACACAAGAAAATGTAGAAAAGGGGAGCCCTAATCATCAAGTTTTAGAAACTCCACCAAACACATCGAGGCAGGAGATGGGATTCACTATAGAAATGAGGACAAGGGACTCAAAATTTCATCATGTATCTGAAAGTTCAAATTCAGATAAGGAAAATCCAAGAATGAATGAAGGGACCCAACTAGCACTTGTAATGGCCACTCCTTCATGGGGAGAATGGACAATGGTTAAAAAGAAGAAATGGAGAAAAGGGTAACATGCTTACCACCATTTTGGAGTCGTATTTTTGGTCTCTGTGATCACCATTTTTTATTGGTACCATTTAATGCATTATCAACATCTACAACATGTAATTTTGTTGTCATTATAAAATTATCGTTTTTCCTAAGGAAAAAAGAATATATTAATTATAAATAATTATAAAAAAATCTGATTTTCAATTACACATTGAATAGTATAGTGGTTGTTACAAAAAAAGAGCTTTGTCATTCATGATGTCATGGTCAATTACCAAAATAAGTGAAATATTATTAAATTTGCCATGGATAAGTTAATGCAAGAATTCAATTAATTTGAAGTGTATCTCTTGCTTTGGATACTATGCATGCTTAAAACCATCATAGAAGTTATTTGTATCAAGTTTGTAGATAATTTGTTTAGTGACCTTCCATATTGTATATTAAATAGATGTTAAAATGAATTCATGTTCCCAACAATAACCAACATGAACTTTGACTTGGGCGTAAATAAATGTTTACTCTGCTCCACACTCTCCCAACTGATAGAGTCAGGACCACAACGGATGACTTTTTCTAAATGCCTCAATCTAATTACTCGAGCCCTAATATTTTGGCAACATCAGTAGTTTCTCAACACCTCCCGTCGTCACTCATCGCCTTCAAGTCATCAGAAAATTCAAAAGTTGTACAACACGCCTAATAAGACTATGACATGTTGATTTTAAAAAGCTCAATAGAAATGCATATAATTTGGTGGAATGAAGAACATAAGAGATGGTGGCTCGGGTGCACATGGGCTATAGGAAATTAGAATGAAGCAATTCAAATTTGCCACTTTCAACTTCCTGCCTAGATAGTCTACTTGCGATTGGCCATTACTGGAGGATGGGTTCTGAGCAATTGCTAGTGAGTTTTCCATTAATTATTATTGTTTTATTTTTTTTTTATTAAATTCATATTAATAAAATGTTTTAGGGATTGCATTATAATGATTTCTTGGGTGTATTTGATGATATTAGATTGATAGCTCCGTGTCATTTTTTTGTTTGTAGATTTTATATTTGAGTTCGAATTTTATTAAAAGGGTTTAAGAAAATTTAATAGTCTATTTAAAGTTTATTTAGGTTTATTTTTAAATTTCTAGAATATCTTTTGTTTACACTTTCAATTTAAGTCTCCATAAATATTAGGTGAAGGCCATTTTAATTCTTTTCATTGCATATAATAATGTGATAGAATTTATTTTATTTTTTTTCCCATTTTATTGTAAATTATTTCTCAAAATTTTAACAATGTAATTATTTTTCTCTATATTTATTATTAATACCTATTTTCTAATGTATTTGCATGGAGATGGAGAGTGAAGATGATTTAGAATTACAATTTGTAATTTTTTGTTTATTTATATGTAAATTAGATTATTAGTTCTAAACAATCAAAAACTATATTGATAAGATTTGTATTTATTTTCACAGAGGGGAGTTTACCTCTCTCTAATACCTCAATATAGCTATGGATATGGTTTTATGTGAGGTATGTATAGTGCAATTATGGTTATTTTGTTCTTATGTTTTTTTCTCTCTTCTTAAAGAAATTTACAGAAAACAATTGGGAATGTAGT
>APFE030439716.1:264998-389588 GCA_000404065.3 Pinus taeda | reverse complement strand
ACAAATTGGTTTCAAATTCTAAATAAGCCTTAGAGAAACCCCAAATTAACCCCTCAAAAATATGATGATGAGCAACGACCATTTTTTGCTATGGTGGTGGCTATTGATGCTTGAGTTGGCAATGTCGTTTAGATTATCTTGTAATTTTGAATTATTTCACAATGACTAAATTATAGTTATAGCTGGCCTTTCATGGCCAAAGTTCAGTAATTTTGAGTTATTTCAAGATGACTGAATTATAATTATAGCTCTCCTTTCATGGCCAAAGTTTGGATTTTGTTACATATACTCAATATGAATTAATTATGCAAGTTGAAGTTTGGATTTTCTTAATATGTAGTCTATGTATATTAATAGTTAAAGCTGATATTTCTAATAATTATGACCAGGTAGCCCAGGCTTGATGAACAAAGGAAATAGCTAATAATGTGAGCGTGATTAAGGTCATAAATCTTTTGGGAGTAGTTTTACTATCAACTTTTTAATTTAAATTAAACAATTCATAGATATCATTCAGTATGTGCAGACTTCTCAAACCTTTATTTGTACGTTTTAAGTTTATGATTAATACCACCTTAACTGCATATGTTATTGAAATGAAATTTGAAAACAAAATTATTTCTGTTACCTTCTTGCAAGCTCGCATTTTAATCAATAAATTTTGTATTAATGCTACACGACGGATGGAAAACACTCTGCTGGTTACAAGATTTCATTCAGAATGTGCACAATGCATCATATGTCTACTGCCACATGCGTGGAAAACCGGAAGCACTGACTTATTGCTACTGAAATTAGGAAAATAACACAAGGCAAGGCAGTGGCGCTATGGCTGTTTTGCTTCTGAACAAATTAATCTTAGATCACTTCGGCCTCTTAATACTACACCCCTGCTGCTGCTCCCAACCGTTCTCTCAGAAATTTGACTCCCATGTATCTGCAATCAGGAGACTACTCTGTGAGTAATTTGAAAAGTTCTATTTCATGCAAATGAAAAGTTTGATTTTTGGATGATAATGAAAATCAGATATAAATATTTGTTATTATTATTTTATGTGGCTAAGTTTAAGGAAAGGCTAGTTTTAATGTTGGATGGAAGAATTATTGCTCACTAAACCAATTGATCTATGTCTCATAAATATATGAAAAAAAAAATATAATTGAAAAAATTTTCAAAATCAATTTTAATATTAGATGAAAAACTATCTACCTACTAATGAAATGTTATCGTTGAATAAAAACTAAACCCCACATAAACCAATTAATCTACACCACAAAAATATATAACACTCTTACCTGCCCATCATCATAACAGTAGCCTGAGGATTGGTGCCCGGGGAAAATGTGAATGTGGAGCCATCGACAATTCGGAGAGCCTGGACACCATAAACACGATAGTTTCTATCGACCACCTTCCCTACTTGGCAGCCTCCATGATAGTGCCAGATGGTGGTGACAGAATCCTTGCAGAATTGGTCCAGTCTGATCGTGTCATTGGGTTGCTTAGGGATCAAGTTAAATGCCATGTAGGCCGAGAGATTTCTGAGGTCGGACACCGAGAGACTGGAGTTTATAAATGTGTTGAAGTGCCGAGTCTTGATCATCTTCTCTATGGTCTTGATTCCCATCACACATCTTTTCAAATCCCCGGGTTCTTGGAAGTAATTGAAGGCGACAGTCGGATTGTCTTCGACATTGGTGGTCATGAGAGCCAGTCGGCCTCTGGACAGGGGCCCCATGATCTTCTCCATGATGAAGGCACCCTGGAATTTCTCTGAGAATACAACCCTCTTGTGCGGCTTACTCATCGTTTTGGCTTTGAAATTTCCCCTTGATATCTGTATTAACGAAAGATCACGATGGTTGGATATTATTATAGTCATTTTGTTTAAATAATTTGAAGAAATTTTAATTGAATATAACAAATTGTAGATTTTAGGAATATTTTGGAATCTGATAAACTAGATAAAAATTGTTTATTTTTATTTCTGTTTATCAAATTTTAAGATATTTCGAAAATCTATCTAAACTCTAAAAATGTCTAAAACAAAATAAAATTGTTTATAATTTCTCTTGTCAATCAAATTTCAAAATAAAATATGGAAATACTTACTTTCTGCCGTATAGTTTCTAGATGCTTGTGTATGGATTGAGTGGTGGTACCAAATCCACTGGATGCCTCTATGTAGCTGCCAAATTCAGTTATTCCAACGACCTGGAGAAGAGATTTCTCTACCGGGTGTGTGGTAGGAATACAGATGGCATTCATTGGATTATCGCCCATCCCTTGGCCTACGTTGGGCTGATCCAGGACCACAGGAATGCCCATGGATTTGAGATGTTCTTTCGGCCCAATTCCACTCAGCATCAGGAGCTGGGGACTCCCAAGAGCCCCTGCTGAGACTATGATCTCACTCTCACCATTTTTCAGGTACGCCTCGTGCTTGTGCCCCTCTGCATCTTTGTACACAACGCCATGAGCCGTTATCTTCTCATTCCCTGTGTCACAGAGAGAATTCATGGGTGTGGGTGTCACAATTAGTTCAATAGAAAAATATATTAAAAACATTACACATGTAAATGGTATTTTTATTGAGAGATTCTCAAACATTAAACATGTAAATAGTATAGATAGATAAAGTTTTTTTTTGGTTTTTGATGATGAGTGGAGTTATTATCAGAAATATTAGACAGATCATAATATTAGTGTTATTCTTGAAATTTCTAATAAAATAGTATTTTGTGACAAAAAATATTTTAAAATTTGATAAATAAAAACCAAGTTAAATAATTGATTTAATTTTTTCATCCAATTCCAAAATATTTTTATTTCGATATTTGAAAATATTTTACAGAACCAAACAATTTACTTCACTAACGCATCAAATTCCAAAATATTCAACAAAACCATAACTATACCAACATAAACTCATAAGATGCAATAACATACCAAGGTCCAGCCAGTATCTAATTACTTTGGTTAGTGTTCTAGTATAAATCACAAAGCTGTGTACTATAAATTCCTATCGCAGCTACTTAAATATCGCCAGAAAATAATCTTGCAGACTAACTGCTCCCAGCAAGTCACAGTAAATGCCACCCATGTCACTTAAAAGCAACTTAAATGCTCTCAGCTACGAGTGTCCATTGACAGAAAAGCTGCAAATAAATCATAACACAACTGCCGTTGACTAACGGATTCGTTGAGTCAACTCACATTCGGGACCACTGAGCAGTTGAGTCACAGAAAAAATTTACATTCCTGTCCACTGAGCAGTTGAAGTCCAGAGAAAATTTTTCTTACATTTCGGAACACCGAGCAGGTAATCTCAGAGAAAAAAATTTCTACATTTCGGTATATATATAGTGTTTATAGATATATATATATTATATAGTAAAAACCAATATTTACCTATTATTTATATATATACACATTTTATAATTAATTATAAAAAAATATTCTAGGACAAACTAAAACACACAAAAATTATAATACATATGTTTATTAATATAAAATATAAGAAAAAAACAATATTATACACTTTGTAATTAATTTAAGTAAAAGTTTTATTCATTTACAAACTATAGGTATAAAAGAAAGAGAAAAAATAAAAATAAAAGTTTATATATAAACTTAATTATAAACTATGAAAGAGGTCAAAACTAAAGCCTTAAAAATCAATTTAACCATTTAACAACATTAATTCTCCCCTTAATTTTATTTATTTACACACCTAATTTTATTTATTTACACAGATAGATAATATATTTGAATTTCTTTAAAAAAAAATTCATTTTTTTATGTTCAATCTAAATTTAATAAATAATTGGCTAGAAACTCATTTTATAGCCAAGTATGATATCAAACTTGGAATATTGCTCATGGTCTACTTTAATAAATTATATATATATAAGATATTTCTTAAAAAAAACTATACAAAATTAGATTTCATCTTCCGTCTATTAAACTTCTTAATTTAAAATAGGATCTATAATAATATAAAAAAATAAATTTAAACATACCTTATAAAAATTTTTATAATTTAGCTAATATATTAAAATTTATATAGCAAACTCATCTAATTCTATCCTATATTAAGATTTATATAGTAAACTGCAACCAGTCCCATATAAAATACACCGTTCATAACATGTTGAAAATGCTGCAATCAGTCTAGCCTCCCAAAGTAATTTCAACCCATAAACAGAAAACAAATTTTATAATCATAAAAATTCACAGCCAGTTCAAACCAGTCATAGTTTTTTCAAACCGCAACTACTGTAAGTTTTTGCAGTAAATCTCTTCACTAGTTCTACGTCTCTGCTATGGTACTCGACGAGGTGCTTATGGATTTCCCAGTGTCTGTGCTGATAGAGCTCCAAATTCAACACATATTCTTGAAAGTTGATGCGCAATCTCAACAACTCACATGCTTCGACATAAGTGAACTGACAAACCAAATGAAGACTTTTTATAGCTGTCCTTCATTCCTATATTTGATGAGACTCTGCACTTTCACCAACCTCCATTACTCGAAGCATTTAGAAATTCAGCTACCACCTCATAATCCAACCAATTGTTACAGCTCGCACAGATTCCTACATTGTCTAGGTTACAACGCAATGAAGGGTAACGAAAAAAACAAACTGCCTTCGAATTGCAGCAAATCCCCACACATGCAAGACATTATCAGCTCAAACTACAGTTCCTAACAGTGTTTTCTAATCTCCTGAATGATAAATACAGAGAAATAGCCCATCCATCCAACTTTAAAAAGAGAAGGATAATTACAGAGAACTAATCCATCCATTCAACATCTCAAAATAATATAATGATTTTAAAAATGATGATTAATGTCCGTAGATTTGAATATACATGTTTTCATAATTAGAAATAGCATTATCAAAAAATTCTTCTAAAAATAACTGTAGAGTTTTTGAAATTATCAAAAACTTTACACAGTTATTTCTATAGCAATTTCATTAACAACCTATTTCATCAAAAACTCTACATAATTATTTAAAGAAGAATTTCATCAACAAACTATTTTAAATTTTATAGAAAACTTATTTTGAAAACATAACTACTTTCAGAAAAATTTAGTCCCACAACTTGATTTCGAACCATGAACAACCTATTCTAAACCACAACTACTTTGAAAAGAATTTCATCAAACAAGATGATTTCCAACTGCGAACAACCTATTCTAAACCATGATTATAAAGATTAGGGCCCACAATTTAAAGGTATTCCAAAATACCACAAGAATGAATTGAACATACCTTGGAGAAAGAGCAGGCGCTCCACAGTTGCATGCAGCAACACAGTAAGATTCTGGGGATGGGCATAGACCAGGAGATCGGCCGCAGTGTGCCTATTTCCATGTTGGTCAAAAATGGTCCCTCCTTCCTTGGTTCCAAAGACATGGTCATAGGTGAACCCATTGTAAGGTGAGACACCCACTTCAAGGAGCGCACTTTTTACTGCCTTTTGCCATGGCTTCATCTCTGGTTTATGGGCAACCACCCTCTCAACCCAGGGAAACGATTGATTCACAAGCTCGCCATCCCATCCTTTCTTGCTCACGTCGCGGGGACTGGCGCGGCTGTAAAACCCCGCGTTGATGGCGCTGCCCCCTCCAAGAACTCTGGCCCTTGAATTCACAACGCCCTCCTCTGAAACAAAAAATTGCGAAGGGGAGGTAGGAGAAACATCTGCCAAATTGATGTGAAAATTCTCTACCCTGGTGATGTTTATGTTGCCATAGGGCGACCCCCCTCGCTCAAGAAGCAGAACGCTGAAATTCTGCGACAGTGTTGCTGCCAAGGGGCACCCTGCTGTTCCTCCTCCCACTACGATGTAATCATAGAATCCAGTGGGAGCAGCTTCAGTGGCTTCCTTCATGAATTCATACTTGCGTGCTGCATCACCTGCATTCAATCACGAAGCCATAGTGTTAGGTAGTTCATGTAAACATAACTCCGTCAAGTTCCTAATTCAAATTCTAAGTTGTGAGAATTCCAGGTTCCTAATTCAAATTCTAAGTTGTGAGAATTTCTGGTTTTGCCATAGTATTCATCTCTAACTTTTTAGTAACAAGTGAGATCCAGCAACAATGTGTTTGGACACCTTACTAACACACCTTCACTTCTTAGTAAGTGGTAAGATCTCACAATATCTTCAGACACCACCACTTTTTAGTGACAAGTAAAATATCAACAACTATATTTTTAGACACCACTATATCTCTCCACTCAATGTTTCATGATCCTAACATATAAATCTATGTAGTGCAAAAAGCTTCCACATGAATCTATATCATGCACTGTGAGAAGCTTTCTTCCACATGAATGAACACAGTATAAATATATTTAGATCTATGCCAATAATTATGCTCAACATACCTTGCAGAGAATTGCAGAACCATATCACTAAATAAAATAAAGCCACGAGCCATGAAACTTGTCTCTCCGAGGCCATATCAGTTCTCGATTCTCCAACCCACCTTGCTTGCTCAGACGAGAATCCAGCTGCGCCTTTATATATTTCATAACTTAGGCAGGGCCAATACTGCCGATTCCTCGGAAGGTACAGGGATTTTTAAAATACTTCTGCAATCACAATTACTGCAGCGAGTTGGCTGCCTCTCATAAATTAAGCACACATGGACAGCCTGTCTGAGCCGCTCGGGAGACCTAGTGTCTATACAAAAACGACAACATCTCCCCGTGGAAAGGACATAGAACGGCAGGTCTCATAATGGTAATGGTGATATTTACTGTACACATCCAATAGCTTAGCGGTTATTAAATGCATATGCTAACTACTCAAAGTCTGGCTCCAGCTCTGCATTAGCAGGGCCGATGGCTCACCAGTGTGGGGGCATGCTACTGAATGCAAATTAGTTGGAAGCACACAACTGCCAAGGTGGAAACGGAAGTTGAGAGACTGCGACAAGTAACCACAGCCTTCAATGAATTTGGTGAATGCTTCCAATCCAATTGCTTTATTGGCCACATCCTTTAATGAAATTTATCAAGGTTTTGAGTACAATTGCTTTCACATGTAGGTCAAAGAGTTAGGTTTGGGCAACTCAGTAAAGGTATTTGATTCCAATGGTTTTTAGTTTTACATACAAGTTGTTGAAATACGTCTATTGGAAATCAAGATGATGAAATTTGAGATGAAACTTATAAGTTTCTTGAAATAGCTATATCAGAAATATAAGTGATTGAAATTGGTCTATTGGAAATCAAGATGATGAAATTTGAAATGAAACTTATTTTATATAAGTTTTTTGAAAGGGTTATATCAGAAATAAAAATCTTTAAATTTCAACAGAAGTTGTTTTCAGGTTTAAGTTGTTTTAATATATATTAAATTAAATTTAGAGAGAAGTTGTTTTCAGGTTTAAGTTGTTTTATATATATATTAAAATTAAATTTAGTTTATGTAGATGAAATTAAATATATAAAAGTTGTTTTCTTATATATTAAAATTAATAAATGTTTAAGTTGTTTTATATAATAAAATTAATTTATTTTGTATATGGATGTAAAATAGTTGGGTTTGGTGGTTAGAATTAAAATTTATACATCATACTTTTTTAAAAGGAAAGTTAAGTTGAAAATTATTAGATTGTCAGTTAGAAATAAAATATTGGTTGAAGGTTAAGAAATAAAATTTATTGAAATAATTATTCCATAAAAATATAGTAATTTTATTATTTTTAGCATATTTTTTTATTAAATTTGAACTTGATAAAATTTAAAGTTAAATTGAGTTTATATATGTGTATTAAAAGTGGAAATTGACAAAGATTTAAACCTAAATTGACTTCATGATTGTTAAAAATAGTTAGTTTGAGTTTGAGTAACAAATAAAATTATTAATATATAAATAATAAAAAATTAGAAAATATAGTAGTTTCATTATTTTTTTTGAAAAATTTACAAAATCACATTTTTCATAGAGTAAAGTTGTTTTATTAACCATACCCTGCAATGAAACATAGCTACTCTCATAGATTTATGTTTGGGGGGGAGTAATTAAGTAGTTGGGTTGGTGATTGGGAATAAAGATGATTAAATGTCAAAAAGTTGTTTTATTAATCACGTCCTTAATGAATTTGGTAAAGGTTTAGAATGCTATTGTTTTCATATATGTGTCACTGTGAAAGTAGTTGAAGTTGTGTTGGGGCTTGGGAATAGAGATGTTTAAATGTCTAAGAGAAAGTTGATTTATTGTAAGGTTTAAATGAAATTGTGGTCATATATACATATAAATGTGGAAATAGATGGGTTAGCGTAGGATTTAAGTGATTACATGTCAAAAGAAAGTTGATTTATTAACTACACCTTTTAATGAAACTAATAAAATTTTTGAATGGAATTACTTTCATATATGTATGTATGTTCAAATAGTTAAGTATTAGGAATAGAGATTGTTGAGATTTTGTATATATTAATTTGGCTAAAATCTCATGGATAATGCCAAAATAGGATTTGTTCCTAAACTGATTGCATTAAATCCTGATGAGGAGATATTCTATCCTATTTTGTTGTGATAGAATTTATTATTCAACTTCTTCTCTACATCTATAAATTGTAAGCCTATAGAGGCAAATGGATATGTGAGATGTGAGGAAGAGGAAATCTGTTGTTGTAATCTCTTGTTGAATAATTGATAAGTCGATACCTTTGTTTGGTGGACGTAGCCGAGATTGGTTGGGTGAACCACGTTAAATGATGTCTCATGTTTTATGTTGTGTGTGAATTTATTTAGTTTTCTGTTGTGCATAATCTGAACAATTGGTATTAGAGCAGGTTGGAATGGAGTTTTAGAGAGCTTGTCTGAATAAAATTTCTTGGATTGTGGCTTTGACATTTAGCGGAAAGCAACAGGAGTGCAAAGCTTGTCACTGTACGGTTTTGTAGATCAACTGTCCACAAACCGAGTTTCTTACCACAATGCCTGTAAGGGAGCGCGTGAAATTGAAGAACTGCATGGTCATTTGTCTGAAGAACTGCATGAAATTGAGCGTGGCCGTAGATTGGTAACCAGGATCGAGTGGCGTGGAAAGTTGTGCGTGGATCCATATAGGATTGAACTGCGTGGGCGTGTAAGAGGTGTGTCGATTTCCCAAGGAACAATAAAGTGATTAGAGTCCGCTGTGGAGAAAGTCGTGGACCGTGAGACCGTGGACTGTGGGATCATGCTTAGATGCATGTGTTACCCCAAATGTATGCATACACAAATAACAGTCTAGTTTCTTCACGAAACCAATGTTGAAACCACCTCTAAAAGACGCAATCACGGATGGGAGACCAGAGCTTCTGTTGATTTGCATGAGCCCAGTGTGGAGAAAGCCAATAAACCAAGTCAAACTGATGAGCACATGAGCTGGAGGTTGAACTGCATGGCCGATGGAACTGCATGGCCATTGATAGAGTAAGAACCTTGATATTTTTTAAATTTGTGGCTGCATAATTTGGAGAAATCTTTGTTGTTTAAGTAGCCTGGAAATGGTATCCAATTATTATTAATTGCATGTTTGAAAAAAGGAATTTTTTTATTATCAAATTGTTAATTTGATTAAAAAAGCAATTAAGGATCCATAGATAAGAAGTTAAGTTAAACATGGAAAAAACTCAAAGTGCTCAGTTTGAGATCGAGAGGTTTAATGGGAGAAATAACTTCGAAATCTACAAGGTTTGGCGAAGGCACTTTTGGGAAAATCCAAACAACCTATCGCCATGACAGATGAGGAATGGAGTGACATCGATGACAGAGCACTAAGCGGCATACATTGTGTTTGGTGGATGATGTTTTATTTAACATCGTGTCAGAGAAAAATGTCACTGGTCTATGGACAAAGCTAGAAAAGTTGTGTAGGACTAAATCCTTAACAAATAGGATTCTTTTGAAGAGATATTTGTACAGCTTGCACATGAAGGAAGGTACGACAATAACTAATCATTTGAATACCTTTAATACTCTCTTGGTGCAGTTAGATAGCATAGAATTAAAATTTGATACAGAAGATAAAGTTGTAACTTTATTATGCTCGTTGCCTGAGTCATGGGATCATTTTGTTACTTCTATAAGTCTTAGTTCATCAGAAACCCTTGAATTTGATGATATTGTTGGAGCTATGTTGTCTGAAGAAACCAGAAAAAGGTCAAATCAAGAAACCTCTACATCAGAAGCAATGATGGTTAGAGGTCGATCTAAAGAAAGATGCCAAAGTCAGCGAAACAACTCTCGGTCAAAATCAAAAGGGAAGAAGAGTAAGCTAAAATGATGGTTTTGCAGCAAATCGAGACATTTGAAGAAGGACTGTTGGAAGAGACAGCAAAAATCCAAAGGAGACTCTTCAACAGAAAATAAAGAAGCAAACACGACAGATACAGGTTCGGCATCTGGTTCAGGTATAAGTGATGAAGTTTTACCAATTAATTTGTTAAATCATGATCAACATTGGTTGTTAGATTCTGGTGCATCCAATCACATGTGCATTCATAAAGAGTGGTTTAAAACTTATAAGTCAATCAATGATGGAGTAGTTTACATGGGAAATGATGTCTCATGTAATGTTGTGGGAATTGGAAGCATCCAGATTAAAATGTTTGATGGGACAATTAAAATCTTAACTGATGTAAGACATGTGCCTGAACTCAGAAAAAATCTTATTTCTCTAAGAGTGCTAGACACAAATGGATATAAAAATTTTATTCAAGGTGGAGTAATGAAAATTTATAAAGGAATCCTACTAGTAATGAAAGCAAAGAAGGTTGGAAATTTGTTTCAGTTAGAAGGAAGAACAGAGTCAGATCATGCTTCAATTGTATCTGAAAACGACAGTGATTCTATTCGGCGATGGCATCAACGGTTGGGCCATATGAGCGAAAGAGGATTAACATTTTTATCTGATCATAAGTCACTTCCTAGTTTAAAGTCTTTTAAGTTAGATTTCTGCAAACATTGTATATATGGGAAACAAAGCAGGCAGAAATTTAAAACTGGAAAACATACTAGTAAGGGAATCCTTGATTATATCCATTATGATGTCTGGGGTCCATCTCCTACAACCTCATATGGAGGATCATCATATTTTGTATCTTTTATAGATGATTTCTCTAGGAAAGTATGGGTCTACATGTTGAAAAGAAAGTCTGATGTATTCACAGTTTTCAAGCAATTTAGAGCATTAGTAGAAAATATCACTAGAAGAACCATTATATGTTTAAGAACTAACAACAGTGGTGAGTTTACTTCAAAGGAGTTTTATAATTATTGCAAGGAAGTTGGGATCGAAAGACATAGAACTACTATTTATACTCCTCAGCCAAATGGAGTTGTTGAACGCATGAACAAAACTCTTCTAGAGAGAGCAAGAAGTATGCTAAGTAACACCAATTTGCAGAAGGAATTATGGACAGAAGCAGTACCTACGGCTTGTTATTTGATAAATCAATCACCATCAACTGCAATAGGATGAAAAATTCCTCAAGAGATATGGAAACGTCATCCTTGTGATTATTCTAAATTGAAAGTTTTTGGTTGTGATGCATATGCTCTAATTCCAAAACTTCGGTGTTCTAAATTAGATCCTAAATCAAAAAGATATACCTTTGCTGGATATGGTGTTGGGATTAAGGGATACAGGTTGTGGGATCCTACTACTCACAAGATCATCATTAATAGAGATGTTAAATTCAATGAATATTCACTCAATAATCCAGATGTAGATATTAAATTGAAACAAGAAAATGTACCTAAGCTTCAACATATTCAGTTTGAAACCAGTTCAAACACTGATGATAGTAAAGATGAACAAGTTTCAGATGAAGATCATGAAGAAGTTCCTACAGATAATAATCAACAAATTGTGGAAGAACCAGAAACATCTTTAAGAAGGTCCACGAGAATCAGATATCGTCCTAAAAGGTATGATGATTATGTTACTTCAGTTACTTTAACCGCCAATGATGATGAACCTTTATGCTATCAGGAAGCTGTAGAAGGTTCTAACAATGATAAGTGGAAAGAAGCTATGAAAGAAGAAATGAAGGCATTCGAAAAGAATGCCACATGGGACCTTGTAAAACTTCCCAATGACAAAAAAATTGTAGGATGTAAATGGATTTACAAATTGAAAAGGGGTGTTGATGATGAAGAAGACAGGTACAAAGCGAGTCTGGTTCTGAAAGTTTTTTCTCAAAAAGAAGGAATTGACTTTCATGAGATATTTTCACCAGTTGTTAAAATTGTTTCAATTCGGATTGTCTTAGCATTAGTTGCTTTACCTGATTTAGAATTACAACAACTAGATGTTGAGACTACATTCTTACATGGAGATTTAGATGAAGAGATTTATATGGAACAAATAGAAGGGTTTGTTCAAAATCGCAACAAGAAATTTGTCTACAGGCTCAAGAAATCATTGTATGGTCTGAAGCAGTCGCCGAGACAACGGTACAAGAAATTTGATTCTTTCATGATGAGCCAAAATTATATAAGAAGTGAATATGATCATTGTGTTTACTTTAAGAAATTAAGTAATGACATGTTCATTATCTTAGTATTATATGTCGACGATATGCTTTTAGCAAGCAAAATCATAAGTGAGATCAGCAGGTTAAAGGCTCAGATGGCTAGGACGTTTTATATGAAAGATCTAGGAGCAACAAGACAGATTTTGGGCGTGGAGATTTTCAGAGACAGGAGCAACGATAAGCTGTGGTTATCACAAAAGAAGTATATTGAGGAAATACTCTTAATGTTTGATATGAACAATGTGAAGCCAGTTTCAGTCCCTTTAGCTTCCCATTTTAAGCTTTCTTCAAGTTTATGTCCTAACACAAATGAAGAAAAGGAATATATGTCTTGAATTCCATATGCCAATGTAGTAGTTTTTTTTATGTATGCGATGGTTAGTACACGACCAGATATTTCACATGCAGTTGGGGTTGTTAGCAGGTATATGGAAAATCTAGGGAAAGAACATTGGTCAGTAGTGAAATGGGTGCTTCGGTATCTGAGAGGCACAAGTGATTATTGTATCATTTATAACAGAAGTAGTGAATTTGTTTGCAGATATGTTGATTCCGATTTTGCAGGTGATTTGGATAAGAGAAGGTCAACGTTAGGATATGTCTTTACTCTTGCAAGTGGAGCTATTAGCTGGATGTCAAAGCTACAAAACATTGTTGCTTTATCCACTACAAAAGCAGAATACGTAGTTGCTTCACATGCTTGCAAAGAAGCGGTTTGGTTGAAAGGTTTGTTTGGTGAGTTTGGTAGGTTACAAGACAACATTAAGTCATTTTGTGATAGTCAAAGTGCAATTCACTTGGCTAAAAATCCAACCTATCATAGTAAATCAAAGCATATACCTATAAAGTACCATTTTGTAAGACAGGTTATCATTGAACGGGGAGTCTCTCTTGAAAAAGTGCATACAAAAGAAAACTGTGCAGACATGTTCACAAAACCAGTTTTATTAGAGAAGCTATGATGGTGTCTGGCTTCTCTTGGCTTGCAAAGAAAATGAAAAGAATAAACAAGAACGAGGCATCAAGGTAATTGTTGTCAAAGTGGAGATTGTTGAGATTTTGTATATATTAATTTAGCTAAAATCTCATGGATAATGCCAACAATAGGATTTGTTCCTAAACTGATTGCATCAAATCCTAATGAGGAGATATTCTATCCTATTCTATTGTGATAGAATTCATTATTCAGTTTCTTCTCTACATCTATAAATTGTAAGCTTGTAGAGGCAAATGGATATGTGACGTGTGAGGAAGAGGAAATCTGTTGTTGTAATCTCTTGTTGAATAATTGATAAGTTGATACCTCTGTTTGGTGGACGTAACCCAGATTGGTTGGTTGAACCACGTTAAATGTTGTCTCATGTTTTATGCTGTGTGTGAATTTATTTAGTTTTCTGTTGTGCATAATCTGAACAGAGATGTTTAAATGTCAAGAGAAAGTTGATTTATTGTAAGGTTTTAAATGAAATTGTGGTCATATATACATATAAACGTGGAAATAGATGGGTTAACCTAGGATTTAAGTGATTATATGTCAAAAGAAAGTTGTTTTATTAACCACATCCTTTAATGAAACAAATAAAAGTTTTGAATGCAAATACTTTCATATATGTATGTATGTTCAAATAGTTAAGTATTAAGTTGGAATAAAGATGATTAAATTTTAAGAGAAAGTTAACTCAACCAATTAAGTCAAATTGAGTTAGTTAATTCATACAAGTTGTCTTGTGATATGGAATTACAATTTTTCTCCTAATTTAATTAAAGGGAAAATTAAATCAAAATTTTCTTATTGCGAGTTTCAACAAAACTCTATTGTAATATTCACAACCAACACTAATTCTGAAACAATGAACTCTAATGTGACTAATATTTAATAATATACTTTTATAATTATAAATTCTCTTTCATTTATTAATCTATATTATTATTTTATTAATATAAATATAAATTATTATTTATGATATAATAACAATATAACAATAATTTTTTTTTCTAAGTTATACTAATTCTATTAATGAAAAAAATATCATACACTGAGGCCTTAGCCTGTACTTAACCATGCTAGAGGAATGACAACAACCAGCAAAGTCTAGATCTGAACTGCCCAGAAGGGAAACCAGTCCATAACAAAAAGAGTTCAAAGACTTGGCTTGCTGCCCACACAGAGGAAACCAGCAAAGCATCCAGTTTGTTATCATTGTATCTAATGAGACAAGAAAAAAAACAACTAAAGAGCCAAAAACTCATAGTTTTTTCACCAAAATCCCATTGGAACAAAAACCTAAAAAATAGAGTCCCAGAAAAACCTGAGACACGTAGCGTGCTGAGTGGCAGAGGCGTGGTGTGCTGAGTGGCAGCAAGGTGGCAGACAATGAGGCGGACACGCGACATCAAGGTGGCAGACTAGGAACATGGCAGAGACGGAGGGTGTTCCTCCACGATGAAGCACTTGTACTCGTCCATGTCGCCCCTTGCCAGAAGTAAGGTCTTCGTGTTGCCAACCTGCAATGCCGAGTGTTCTTCCTCGATGAGACAATGATATGGGTCTATTACCTCATCTGTTTTCTCAGCCTCATTCACCTCCTTCCCTGCACGTCTAGTCTTCTGCTCCTAGTTCCGCTCCCCTGCTCCCTGAGCCAGTTCCAGTATGGCTTTGGTGTGGTTGCACCCTGCTGTGGTGCGCCCACCACCAGCAATGTCCGATACCCCAATTGCCCTAGTGCTGCCACCCCCTGTCGTTCCTTGCTCTTCAATTACGGTGGTGCGTCCACTAACCTCTGTGGCCTGATCCTTAGTGATATGCTCCGCCTCATGAAAGAGAATGGTTATGGTGGCCGTGATGAGGGGCTTGTTCAAGGTGGAGCGGAAGGTGAACTGGGCATTCTAGGAATGCAGTTGAGGAAGGGGTGGAGTGCCTCCGGGAGGCGAGTCAGAAATAGAAGGGAAGCTGTTGGAAGGTGAGGTAGAGGCCACCGAGTGAAGGTGACCTCTTCCACTGTGGGTATTTGGGTAACGTCCATGGATTTGCTCAGCCAGTGAGGAGGTGGTATCCGAAGCAGGGGAGTGCCGGGGGCGAATCAGGCTCCCTCGGCTCCCACCTTGTGGTTGCACATACGGTGTCGCACCATACTGTCTGCAGGCGGATGCGAATTTCTTCCGAAATTGGGCACAATGGGGTGCAACGACACAATTGAGCTTGCGGACTGCTCAGCAGAGGGATGAGTAGCCAGGGTCGATGGGAGGATAAAATGACAATTCAGGCTGTGGGTGAAGTGAATGCCTAGGCCGAAATCAATGTAGCAAAGGAGGTGGCAGCGTCCCCCGGTGGTTGTGCGGGAGCTGGGTATAGTCGCGGATGGAGGGCAGAGGCATTGCAGTGGCAGAGGTTGCAGAGGTTGATGGGCAGAGGCATCGATGTAGTTCTCCCAAGAATTCATGTTTGCATTGAGCCGAAGTTGATGGCGGTTAATAGATTGGAGGCAGTGCTCGCATGAGATGCATTTGTGGTGATTGTAAATGCCATTTTTGGACCAGTGTACCAGCTTGCGGGAGGCCATATAGTCTCGCCACACGCCAACTCAATTAACTGCCACTTTACTATGTTGGATTATCACTCGCATCCGAGAAACAATATGACAATATTATTTTATCATATAAATAAAAATAAACATGGTTTTAAAACGCAAACTAAAAAGACATTTTGTAATTTACGATAACTCAAATAGTCTTTCATTATTTTGAAACAAACATCTAATACCTTAAACTTGCACAAGGCAACACCCTTCTCTCGGTTATATAAACTTACATGTTCATAACTCTCAAAATGATATAATATAAAAACTTGGAAATTAAATTAACATAATTACCATCCATTTATTGCAAATTGATGTAAAAACATATATTAATTTTAATGGTCTCATTTTTCAATAACTATTTAAAACTTGCACAAGGCAACACCCTTCTCTCGGTTATATAAACTTACATGTTCATAACTCTCAAAGTGATATAATATCAAAACTTTGAAATTAAATTAACGTAATTACCATCCATTTATGGCAAATTGATGTAAAAACATATATATTAATTTTAATGGTCTCATTTTTAAATAACTTTTTTAAAGTTTAGAGTAATTCAATGGTCTTATTTTAGAATAATTATAAAAGTTTTAAGTAAGTGATTGTGTGAAATGTCATAATCCGAAGGTTATGGAAAAATGGTGAACAAACATATATATTAATTTCGATGGTGTCAGTTTAAAAGTTTTGAGTGGTTCAATGGTTACAATAATTATTTAAAAGTTTTAAGTGATGATAGGAAATGTTATAATCTAAAGGCGCGCTTTTTTTTATTGTTTTTTTCTATATAAAATCTTCCCATAATGAAATAATCTAAAGGTTGGCTGTAATGAAATATGGTTTTTAATGTTTTTTTATTTTCTTTGTTTTTATTTTGTATTTATAATGTTTATAGTTAGAAATAATTAATTCCTACTTGTCTATGGTTGTAATTCTCCATTTGAGGAGTTTGTTCTTACATAATAGGAATTTAGTTTTTCCTAGTTTAGTGTGTGGTTGAGAGAATCTCTCAACCACACTACTGTATGTCTAAGATATAATTCCTATCTTGAGATTATTGCTTGTATAAATATGTGTGTAAATTTCCTCATAATAGAATATATTGCTGTGTGCTATTTTATCTTGGTATCAGAGCGTCAGAGCCCATGAGGGCCTGGGCCCTTGGCCCCTCCTGGGCCACGGAAATAAAAGAGGATATTTTGTTTAATTTTTAATTTTTAGTTTGTCCATCGAGCATCGAACAGGGTTCCGGTAAGCTGGGCGGTGTTTTGGAGCGCTGAGTGCTGCTTGTGCCATTTAGGGTTCTTAAAATCTTAGTGGTTTAGGTCAGAGGCCTGTGTGTTGTGTGGCTGCTTCTGCTTTGAAGAGATCTTGGCAGCCCTTCAGGGAGATTGGTAGCAGTTCTTTTGTAGATCGGTGTTTGCTTTTGAAGTGAGACCTCGAAGCACTGGAGGTTGACAGTCGAGATTGTTTCACCGTGGGGGATTTAAATAATCTGTTTGGCATCTTCTACATCGACGGCATGGAGTTTCTTTCAACCTAGCCGTGAAGGAGGCAGGATCAGATCAAAGGCAGTGGATCTGTGGAACAGATCGTGGCAATTGGAGTTTAATGTGGCAGTGTGATATATCTTTATTTGGTGAAGTGTGGACAAGTGTTTCCACAATTTTAATGAAGGGTCGTCGAGCCACCTGCTGACGAAGGAGACCTGGTGAGGAGGCAAGGCGTTAAAGCATGAAGAGAGAAACACTGTTTTTTGGTAAATAAACATGTTAGTAAGTTGAAATTTAGTTGGGGCTCAACGCGGGTGTGAATCTCATAAACGCACTGATCGACCACCTCTTGTATGCTTTGCGTTCAGCGTGCCCAATAAGCGTGGATCTAAACCTCAGCAATGCGTTGCTACTATCTGGTTCGTGGTCGGGCTGGTGTGGCTTCTAGGATGACCTTGGTCCGATCTCTCGGATCTGTCAATGGAGGTGAATGGTTTGATTGTGGGCGCCACAGTTTCGTGGAGGCAACAATCGGTGCAGCTTGGTCAAACCGACGGTTCAGTGGAGTTCGAGTTGGCGATGCAGCTGGAGATCGAGTGGTGGCAGCTTGGAAATAGTTTGGCCTATGTAGAGCTGTGGCATCTGTATTGATTGGAGGAAATTTTTCGTGGAGATCACCGATTTGGAGATCTTGGAAATTTGGAGATCACCGATTTTGAGATATCCATGATTCCCCTATCTTCTCAAATCCTTGAAGATTGTGAAAGATTTGGTAATTGAAAGTTGGACGGTGTCAAAGTCCGTATGTGTGGGCGTGGAGCAGAGCAACGTGAGTGGCCACGTTGGAACTATTTTTTATTAAGTGTCGTAGAGGCTAGTGCACAGATCTGCCATTCAGTGTTGTTTAAAGACTCGAACTACGTGCCTAGGTGAAAGCCGATCATTAGAGCCAATCTGGCGATTGGAAGTGGAGTTTGTTCTAGCCATACGTTGAGATGGTTGTTTCTTTGGTTTGTTGCCCACCGTCATTAAGAGAAATGGAGAAGAGTCAATTTGTGAAGAGGGCTATCCCATTTTCGTAGAGCCAGCGGGAGTCAAGCTCATATCCTCTACTTTTTGGAGTTGTTGGATTGAAGACTGTTTGAATTGTCTGTGGAGTCATAGAGCCAAGGAGATATCAGAGCGTCGGTGGGGAATTTAACTATGGTGTGGCAGTAGAATAGTTTGAGCCTTTGTGGCATTGTTGGTGTTTAACCGCACCTGTTGAGACTGTCGTAGTCACTTGTTGTGAGAGCGGCGACAAAGGATAATGCCTTTGATCAGGTGTCCCACATTGCATTGCAGACAGGCATTGACAAATTGGCTGATGTAGTCAGGGTTATGTTGGGACCTAGAGGAGCAGCTTTGATCCGGGAGGTTGCAAATAAGACCAATGATTCAACAGGTGTTGGGACAACTACTGCATCTGTTTTAGCACGGGAAATTATAAAGCTGGGACTTTTGAATGTCAGTTCTTCCTGTGGAGAATTCGTTGGGCAGAAAAAGAAATTAATGTGAAGAGATAGTGGAGGCATGCATATGCTGATTCGGGTGAGACTAGTTGTCGTGAGATCACTGCGGTGAATAATGGACAAGGTCTGTTGACCTGAGAGCAGCGGATCTGGTGCGATGAGCATTGAGATGTGATTTGCTGCAGAAGGAGACGGAGGTGATCCGCGAAGTTGCGACCCGACGCCATTGAAATGATGGCAGAAGAAAAGGCTGAAGGATCATTGGTTCAAAATATGTGTTGGTAAAACCCTTATTTTGCTAAGAAGGTAAATCTGCTAACACTCCGTGATCATGGCAGTGCATTTTGAAACCAGTCAAAATATCCTCTGTGACTGAACCATATATCCACCCAACCTCTTTTCCCCATTCTGTTTTATCTTCGTAACCACAGTTTATAACATGAATGGCGTTCTATTTACTGTGTCCCTTTAAGACCAACATTCAAGGGATCTGCTCCAATTAATCTCTCAGATCGGCTCCATCAAGTGTTGCGTTGGGCTCTTGGATCAATAAAAATTTTCTTGAGCAAGCATTGCCCCATTTGGTATGGATACGAAGGCGGGTTGAAATGGTTGGAAAGACTGTCTTATATAAACGCAACTGTGTATCCATTGACATCCTTACCCTTGTTAGCTTATTGTACCTTGCCTGTTGTATGTTTGCTCACTGGAAAATTTATAATTCCAGAGATTAGCACTTATGCTAGTTTGTGGTTTATTGCTCTCTTTGTGTGTATCATTACAACTGGTGTTTTGGAGATGCAATGGAGTGGGGTTGGTATTGATGATTGGTGGAGAAATGAGCAGTTTTGGGTGATTGGGGGTGTGTCAGCCCATTTTTTTTTGCTCTCCGTTTCTCCTCCAGCAAGGGCGACCTGGTTTCTACTCATACTATTTGGCCATGAAGTAAATGCTACTGATTTTCATAATAAGTATTTCATGTCATGGTATTTTATGTTATTATTGAAGTGACTTTGGTCTGACCAACTATTGTCACAATTCTGAATGTGTGTTGGAACTGGTCATTCCAACACTAAGCAAATTTGCAGGGAATGGTGAACACATGATAGTGAAAATGACATCAATTGGAGCTACATCAGAGATTGGAGGATGATCGAGACCGTGTTGCAGATTGTTAGCGAGCATGAGGTAGTATGCTTGAAAACAGTGACTAGCCTTGATATTGTGAGTAGGGGAAGTGGCAGTATGTTGTGATGCTAGGAGAATTGGATACTGAAATGTGGTGGAGGATTGAACCGTGGAGTCCTGAATTACTATTCTTGAAGGGAAAATTGTGTTCTCTTCGTGTGGCTGTGAGTGCCTATGTTCCGGTTTCTTTATCAGTGGACCCCTCACAGATGAGGTAAAGGAGCAGCGACAATGTTTATGGTGGACAACAAAGTAGATGTTTGTTTGAATTAGTGTGGTTTGTGGAATAGACTCCCTAGCATGTTATAAACAAGTCCAGCTATTGTAATAGTCATTGTATGTACCCAAAAACTCCAAAATGTGGAATGAAATGTAAGTTTTAAAGGCATCTGAAAGTTCGTGGTGATCTCAAAACCACTTTGTAATGGTTTATGGTCAGCCTGAAACCATCTTTTGTCACTGTAAAGTGAGGGTTGGTGATGAGCCAGAAACCATCTATAGAGTTTTTGTGGCTGAAGTGCTTTTGTGACCAGCTTGCCTTTGTGGCAGAATCGCCTCTGTGGCTTGAGGTGCCTTTATGGCTAGGTGTACACGAGAGCTTTGTGCTCAATTGAGCAGGTGGACTGCAGAACACCTGCCTCAGACTCAGATGATTTTTTAATTTTCTGAGTAGAAGGGGATTGGCGCGCTTTTCGCGCTGACAGTCACGCCAGGATGTGCAACTGGCGTGTCTGTTAGGCCATTAATAGCGCCACCGCGCCAAAATACCTGACTGGTGCGGAATTTTACGGAAATATCGCGCCAATTCACCTTCAAGGGGATCCGCGGGAATCCTCATCTTCGTTTGACGATTTGCAAGAGGACGCAGATCAGAGAAGTTGTGGATCTGTCCGAGGGAGGCAGATTGTGTTTTGGAGGTTCTGTACATGCAATTCGCGTGATGGTGGTCGATTTGACTATCATGACAAGTAGTCATTAAGGGGGGGAGTTAGAAATAATTAATTCCTACTTGTTATGGTTGTAATTCTCCATTTGAGGAGTTTGTTCCTACATAATAGGAATTTAGTTTCTCCTAGTTTAGTGTGTGGTTGAGAGAATCTCTCAACCACACTGCTGTACGTCTAAGATAGAATTCCTATCTTGAGACTATTGCTTGTATAAATATGTGTGTAAATTTCCTCATTCAAGATAATAGAATATATTGCTGTGTGCTATTTTATCTTTTATATATACTATTATATTATAGTAAGATTTATTTGTTTTTTATATTTTGGTAATTGTATTAAAAAAATTAGAAACAAAATTTTTTGATGTATTTATAAAATATAATTTTTAATTTTAGTTAATTGGAATTATTATGGGTGGTTATAGGTAGTTGGTAGAATGCTTATTATTTCCTTATCGAAATTCAAATTCTTATTAGTGACATGATGAATTATAATGTCTTCATAAATATTGTTGTAATGGCTTCATGCTCATGAATTATTCGCTTTCAAACTTTATACACTCTTAAGTGAGTATACTTGTGGGTTGGCTTGGTACCGACAACCTCACTCTAGCCCTCGGGCTGAGAGGGAGGTTCTCATTCTAGCCCTTAAGCTGAGAAGAAGATTCATTTCTTTCCTAAAAAAAGAAAAATGGAAATCAAATTTTAATTTTAAAATATAATTATTTAGATTATCATTTAGATAGTTATATAGAGTCAGCAAAATATTAAATATTATTTAACCAAGCTAAAACTTCTATTAAACAGGGAATATTGTTGTTCAATACTATGTGTTGGACATTGGATAAACCAACACTCCCCGTGTGCTTCGCAACATGTGCTTAATTGCCTCTCATTGATCCGTTAACTCTAGTGATGCATCTATTTACTAACACCTGCGAGTTTTGGTCTAATGGCAATCGTGATTCCCAACAAGTGGTATCAGAGCCAAAGGTCTCGAGTTCGAATCACACCCGGCTCATGCTAGGGGAGGACATTGTTGGACATTGGATAAACCAACACTCCCTGTGTGTTTCGCGACATGTGCTTAACCGCCTCTCGTGGATCCATTAACTCTGGCGATGCGTCGATTTACTAACACCTACAGGTTTTGGTCTAACGATAATCGTGATTTCCAACAATATGATGGTTTTCACTAATTTAATGAATGATTAATGCAATAAAACCATTAACTATTATTATGAATATATTTTAGCTATACAAATGGTAAGCTTATGAATTTACTTTGGATTAAATAAAATATTAAATAATATCAAAGTTGCGGATGGAAGATTATTGTTATAAAAAAAATAATTTCTAAATCATTTCACTCATAAAAATCATACCATTATTTTATTTATTTTTAACAAATTAAATAAACAAAATTAAAACTTAAAATATATTAAACAAAACAAATGATATGTAAATATGTATTTCAATTTACTACAAGTAAAAAAGAAAATATATTTGGAAAAAGAGAGAGCGAGAATTGTTCACACACTAAATACAAATCACACTATATTTCATAAACAAGTAGAGGTTATGTATATAGCTTATAGATTATGGATTTCTAGAAATCAGGATCCTAAGAAAATGGATATGATTAGCTAAAGATAGTAACCTAGAAACTCGCAATCACAACCAGTAATACACATGTAACGCACATGTAACACACATGTAAGCATTCATTCTAAGTCCCTCCCTTAATACTTACATTACAAATATTAAAATCACAAATTACAATAATAATATTGATCTTTGTTTGGCTAGTCTTTATTAGCACTTACACCCACTTTGGAATCTCATAGGCAACATTGTTTCTTCACCATCAACTTTAAGCTACCACTTGACCGAATTTAAAATATAACTATTGTTTCTGACAATCATTGACATAATTGTAGAATTGACAATATTGACACTCGGCTCGTCAAGGCTTCCACAAGAAAAGTTCTCAAGTAACTGAATCATTCTATGGATATATCTCCATGTGTTGGAATCTTAGCTTTCGGTTATCCATCAGTTTCTAGGAAGACAATCTAGATACTGAAAGTATTCAGAAGTCAATCATACAACTTGACCTCTTAAACACACAAACATAAGAACTGATGTTCTTGAAGCCAGGGCTTCTAGCTTATATCAAGAACCACTAACCCTTCTTCATAGACACACCAAAAATAACATTTAACCAGGGCTGCCAGTTTATAACAAACAATAGTCATAATTAAATCAACATTGTGTTCATGGGGCTTCCAAAACTAATGACTTAATTATGTTACTATGTTCATTGAATGGTTCTTCATTTGATCTTTGCACACTTCAATAATAATAATAGCATACTACAACATAAGAAAACTACAACCCGCACCACACAATAAATCTAGATATAGGTGTTGCAAAACATTCTAGAAAAGTTTTGGAGGCTTGAAAGTGAATTGTTTATCATTGTCAATTGCTTTGCTTAATCTTTGGGATTGAAATTTCTTGTTAAATTTGTCGCTCTCAATGAAAAATTGGTCAAAGTGTGGCTTGCAATATAACAATCCCTCCATTGATGAATAATTACTCAATTTAAGCATTCTCTGGAAATGGTTACATCTGAAGCAAGCCTTATGGTAAGAAACTCCATCAGGAGACAATTGATCCATAATTTTGTCACGAGCTTTGCACTTTTGTTGCATTCTAGGGAAGGCCATAACCATAATGCGATAAATTTTATTGCAAAATAACGGTTCTTGAGCTCTCAGTTTCTAAATAGGCATGAAAATATTTCTCACCCCAGTTTTTGCCTCAGAATACAAGATCTGGTAGCTTCAAAGAAAATTCAAATAAGATCCATGTCTTTTCTTCTCTGTGCCTTTTGCATGCATTCAACTAAGATATTTTCCAGTTGTAGATTGAATTCCCCATTATACGATCCCATGGTAAATCCAAGTTATGTCGATTTATCAATGGTTGTAACTCAAACCTGATGCTTCCTCCAATTTCTGGAGCATAACACCTTTGGTCCTTATACACCGGCACACAAAACAAGCATTCATCTACGTTATGCTAATCTAATTGATTAATCTCACAACTCTCACATCTTCCTGGCCTTCTTGTAAGGGAATTAAGCTAAAACAGACTCTCGTACCAACTTATAAAAATGAGAGAGTGAGCATTATTCACACACCAGACATAAATCACATTTTATTTCATAGACAAGTAGGGGTTACATATAGCTTATATATTACGAATTTCTAACAATCTAGATCCTAAAAAAATAGATCTAATTAGCTCAAGATAGTAACCTAAACTCACAATCACAACTTATAATACACATATAACACACATGTAAATATTAATTCTAAATAATATATATTTTAAATGTATTTAAATTCACTTGAAAAAAACTTAAACTTATTTTCTTTCACTTAATCATATACATTACTAGCCAATGCAATCAAGGCAACCTAAATAATAAATATTTATGAAATTCAAATCTTGTACTACCTAGATGATATGCTATACTTGCATGGGAAAAATGTCTTCGATAAAAGTCACTTCCAAATAAGATTCAACAAATATATGTAAGAGAGTCTCCAAAGTGTTTAGACTATGGAAATGTGAATTAATTGAACCATGACCAAAAAAACAAAAATAATAATATAACCACTAACAAGATAGATATAACAATTGAGCCTAAACAAATATTAATCATTCATATTAAATAAAATATGGAGAAACCTGAATTAATTGAACCATGAACAAGAAAAAAAAAATAACAAGGAGCCACTGCCGTGGCGGTAGTCCCTGCCGGGGTCTGCAGGGAATTGCAGAACTTGGAAAAGTTGGCCTGGCGGAAATTGTCCCAAGTCTGGAGAGGATGGGAGGTAGAGGTCAAGGAATAAATGGACTGAACCACAAATAAGTAATTCATATAAGTCGCTCAAGGTAGGCAGGTACTCTCAGCCGTAAATCATTTCACAGTGGATGCAAATATTACATAGTAACAAAATAGCTATGGGGCCAGTTTCTTGACTGGCCCACATGCTTCAGGCAAAATGCATTGTAATCTGAATTTGTAACTGTCAACATCTATTATTTCTTCCATCATTTGCAATTGTCTTCTACAGCTTTGCAAAAAATATTGATCAAATTAGGAAAAAGTGAAGATGGTTGTTTCGAACAAAATATATATATTAAAAAAATAGGCTCTTGCATTATGTTGCCAAACAAATATCAAATTTCTAGCAACAAGTCATATTTATAAATAACAAAGGAATTGGAAATGGAAACAGTGGAAAGACATAATGAAAAAATGCAGCATAACTTTAAGAATATTTCTGCAAGTTAACAAAAGGAAGCAGTGGAAAGACAAAATGAAAAAATGCACCATAACTTTAAGAATATTTCTAAAAGTTAACATTATTGTTGATTGCATTTGTGAAATAAAATAACAATATATTGTCTATTGAAATCTATATTTTACTAGTTAAACATGTTGCCCAATGTTGTATATTGCCTTTATAATATCACTTGGATTGTCATGAGTTATGAGCACTGAAAAATAAGCGATAGAACAACAAGAATTTGAGAAGCTTCGAGAAAAGATGTGAGATGTGAGTTATCTAACATGCTTGCTTTTAATTTTTGACGATTGACCAAACAGAACAATATAGGAACTGTTCGTATGCTTTAATTTTCAAATTACAAAGGAAACAAAATAAAAAAAACTTGATGAGCGCATACCTTAACATTAACAGAGAGTTAACTTGTTGTGTGAAATTAAGAAAAAACATACCAGAAATTAACAGTATTGAGAATCATGTATCCTGAAAACAAAAATCTTGAACCTAGAAAACCTCAGGTTCCTTTAGAGCTAGTGTAACCTCTCACTTGAGAAAACCTCAGGCTCCTCTATGTATCAACGGCAAGATGCAAGGATAATGTTTGAAATTTCAATCGATCACTAACTTTTTGGTTTGGTCCCTGATGCCACGGTGAAGAGCCAATTTACTTTAGAAATAACTTGATTCTTGTTATTTTATAAATTGACTCTTCAACATTAGTTTACTCACATTAACTTTTTGGTTTGGTTACAACATTCAACATAGTGAATTCTAAAGATGACAAAAAACTAATCTAAATGTTGTCAGAATCTTCATGGCAAAAACGTAATCTGAATGTTAACAAATTACTAATATTTATGGCAAAAAACTAACAACATTCAAGATAGTGAATTCTAAAGATGACGGCATGGTATCTCTTAACGACGTTTTTTAAAAGCAAATTAAATCACCTCATTGGGATTAGGTCATTCAAAAATATGTTGATTGAATTCTATTTTTGATTACTCAGGTTTTTTATCAGGTGGAAAGAGTATTGTGATGGATACACATTTCGGCAAGATGTCTTAGAATTTTAATTTTCAATTACATAATCTACAGAAATGGAAAACCTTAGAATATTATTTTTAAAGGATTGGATTCATATATATATATATATATTTAAAAGCACTTTTTAAATAACTAAAATTTATATATTTTTAAGTAAATAAATAAAATTTAATTAAAAAATAATTGAACTGCTCATATAAACTCCGATTAAACTACAGTCGTTCGCACCCGCTTTCTTAGTAGGGACGGCAGGGAGTCGGCTGGAGATTCTCAAGCTGTAAGGCCTGACATGTTTGGCATTTCCCCCCTCGCGTTCGGCACATCGGTCCTGAACGCCTTGGCCTATATATGAGATTCTCGACAAAGGGATTATAGACAGGGATTCATCTCGGTGACTGAATTCCAAATCGGTAATAGTCGGTAATAGAAGGTACCGAGAACAGCTATAGAATAGTAAAATACGATGCTAATATCAGTAATAGAATTGAAAGATTCAGCGACATAAATAAAGATAAGCATAACTCACTGTCAATAAAATAAACACATGCATAGGCGGCCACTGTATACTGTATGTAGTGAAGTGAGAGCACATATGAGGTCTAAAAGGGATATATCTCGAATCGTACAGAGCAACTGCCCAGATAAATTAGAGCTCCCATCTGCGAAGAACAACACTTATTCAACAATCCAATCGCTTGTCTCAGACAGGCATAACAGTCGGGCGCTGCAAGTGTTGTGAAGCACTTTTGTAATCCATAAACGGTGACAAAAGAATGTTTCACCACCCGTGCTCCGGTGGCGAATCGATTGACGTGTAAGGGAGCTTTCCGTGCGAGAGTTGCCATGAGATTGGCGAGAGTGGGATTGAAACCATGAATATTACTATTGCTCTTCGCACTCTCAAGAGAATAGGCAACGCTGGTATCGAGAACAGAGGCGAAAGTGTAATTCTCATAGCGAATGAAGCAGAATTCGAACTGAAAAGCCCTCTCTTACGCTGTTCGGGCAGCCTTGAAAAGCCCTCTCTGACGTTGCAGCGGAACAGCTTTAGCACTCATGGTGAGAGACGTCGGGCCTGCACTGCACAAGCCCATGGACTCCGCCATATGTATGTGTCGCCAATCCGCCCCTGGGGGCAGCGCCATTCACCAGGGATTTCAATAGCTTCTTCAGATTCCTCTCGTATTCACTGCCACTGATGTATTTGTTTGCATTGCACATATCGTAAATATAGGAATCAGATATTTTATTCCCATGATCCACAACCGAAGGTGAAACTGAAATTGAAATTGAAATTACATTAAGTAATAGCAGTAAGGTCATCCAAGTACACCACCGCCATCCTATATTATTCATGCCTTCCATCCTATATCTCTAGTGAGTAGCAGAGATCAGAGACAGCGGCACTAAATGGTATATACCGAGACAAGACAGAATGGTTTTATAGCTAGAGGATACGATGTGGAGACAAACCAAATATAACACATCATCATTAAGATATTGCAAAATTGAACACATCATTAAGATATTGCAAAAGGATTAAAGAATATGTGACAGAACGCATGCTTATTATCTCAAAACTATACTGATATTAATAACAGACGAACAAAAATGAACAATCATTACGATGTTGCAAAAAATGCATAACAGGAAGCATGCTTATTATTATCAAGCAGAGGACGAAGCACTAAGTGAAATCGAAAGTTGCAATGAGTGGCGAGACCGAGATCCAGATTGAAGAGTAGGTTCAGTCACATATACAGATCCAAATTCATGTGCCTGGAGGCTACAACTCCCTTATTGCAAGGCGGTGCATTCAAAGCTGAACATGTGGTGATAAGTACAAGCGCCTGGAGGCTACAACTCCCTTATTGGAAGGTCGTGCATGCAAAGCCGAACATGTGGCGATAAATTCAAGGGGGCGAAAATGAAAGGTGGCGCATGCAAAGAAGAATACGTGGTAGTGGAGATAAATGCAAGTGGTGCATGGAAATTAAATATGTGGTTATAAAATTGAAGAAATTGAAACTGTGTATATAATGTTGAAGGAATATGCACTTAAAATATGTTGAGATAAAATAGAAAAAATATAAAACTGAGAAATTTTAAAGGCATATAAACTTTGGATGTAAGTGTAAAGGAACATGCATTTAGAGTATGTTTCCATAAAATAGAAAAAATATAGAACTCGGAAATTTTGAAGACATAAACCTTTGGATATAAGTGCGAAGTGGAAAAAGTATAAAATTTGGAAATGTTGAAAGCATATAAAACTTTGGATATAAGTGGGAGATGGGGAAAAATATGTCTTGAACGGAGCAAAGCCTGCAATAAGAGGTCGAAACATAAACTTTGGATAAAAATTTATTGAGCAGAAAATTTTATTTCAAACATTGGCTTAAACCTGATATGTACGGGAAATTTTACTTGGTCAAAGCTAATTAATAGCTGGTCAACGATCGATTGATTGCTAATAGTCCCAGGCAGGGACTAATAATGTAACCACTAACAAATAGATATAACAATTGAGCCTAAACAAATATTAATCATTCATATAATAATAAAATACAGAGAGACCTATAAACAAAATCACCTTTAGATTACGTTGCTTAATTTTGATCCATTCATTGTTTCTTGCAACACACAAATCACGATGACGGTAGAAGGTCTTTCTTACATGGTTTGATAATTGGTTTTTAAATGTAATTTTGGAGTTTCTAAAGATTTTTGGTTAGAGTTTAATGAAAAATCTTGATTTATATTGTTTAACCAATTTTTTATTATATATATAGATTCAACACCCTCAAAAACTCCTTGGACACTTTGATTGTAAAAAGTTCACCTGACAGATTTGTGATTTCAATGAATGCCTACTAGATTTTAGACAAATTAAATCAGAAAAATAAACTGGAAAACTTTCCAAAAAATTACTTAAAAACTATTCAGTTTGATAATGTTGTTAATTTCAACAACATCATATAATTTGTGTATTTATTAATGAATAGTGTGACTTAGAAGTGGATGACAATAAATTATTGTGATTTAATCATAATGATAGTAAGATTTTTATTTTGTTCAATAATATTAGAAGTGGATGGCAATAAATTATTGTGATTTAATCATACTGATGGTAAGGTTTTTATTTTATTCCATAGTTATATAATATAATTAATTTGAATATGTCAAATATTTATTATATATTTATTAAAAGTCGATATTAAATAAAAATAAATAACAATATTAAATAGGTTATATGTTTATTAATAATTAATATAAAATAGTTTATGGGTTTTGATCGGGGATTTTATTAAGGCACCTTTTAGTAAAAGTCACTGATTGAGTGATATTATTAGACATAATTAAAAATATCTCCAACCAAACTTTAAAATATATATTAATAAAAAATATAAATTATATATTTATATATTAACATCATAAATATAATCCAACAAATTTAATATTTATATATATTATATATATATATATATATATATATAAATATATATATATATATAGATATTATATAAATATAATATATATATATATATATATAATATATATATTATTATATATATATATATATATATATATATCATATATATATATATATATATATAATATTTATTATATTTATATATACTATATATATATATATATTATTATATATATATATTTATTATAAAAAAAAATCGTTTTCCAATTTTCATAAATTATCACCTTTGTTAAACATATTCATCAATAATTCATAAATGGTCGCTTTATTGTTTAAAATTATAAATTAATTCATTCATATCTACATATATTCTAGATAGGTCAGCATTGAATTTAGTGGAGAATATAATAAAATCATTATATAAAATATTTACATATAATAAATATTATTGATATATTTATTTTGGTGGATAATAATAAATAAAAAATCATTATATAAAAATTATTTTACATATAATAAAATAAATCATTGATATAAGTTATTTTGTAGAATTGAGGCTTTTGTGATCCATCAAATTTGTAAGAAGAGTTTCGGCGTAAATCACATGAAAAAGACCATTGTCAACGTGTTTCGAACCAACTAGTGTGGTTCATCGTGAAGATAAGTCATTTTAATGAGAGTATTGATTATTGATAAATTGTCGTTTTAAATTTGTTAAATATTATACATAATCATCATATATCGTAACATATGAAATAAGTCGACATTCAATTTGGTGGAGAATAATAAATAAAAATCATTATATAAAAATTATTTTATATGTAATAAAATAAATTATTGATATAATTTATTTTGGTGGAGAATAATAAGTAAAAAATCATTATATAAAAACTATTTTACATAATATAAAATAAATCATTGATATAAGTTATTTTAATGAGAGTATTGTTTTTATATGATTGTGCATATATATTTTATAATTACAAACATGGAAAAATTATGTGAAGTTAATATGTATAAATATATATGATTGTGCGTATATATTTATAATTGAAAATATTAGAAAAATTATATAAAGTTAAGTATATATCAAAATAATAATAATATAATATATGTATGGAAGACAAGTGACGAGACCTTCTTGAAATTAAATAAAGAGTTGTTGGAAATTTGTGGAATTATAATTAAATGGTGTGAAAATATAGATGTAGCTTAAAGGAGGTATTTTGGGGAATTAATGGGGAAGATGGAGGGCTTTTATTTTTGAAATTTTGTTTGGAGTTTCTTTTGAGTTTGTGGTGGTGATGTTAGAGGCAGGGTGCATGGATTTTAATGTCCTTGGTGGATGCCATGTTACCATGTCTTTAACATGTCCTAATTCATGTTAGGAAAGTATGTATATATAACAAGAATATATGGTAAACAAGGATGGTAAAGTCTAAAAGTTAATTAAAAATTAATAAATGGAGGATGATCTAAACAAGCTCATTGATTTTGAGCTAAGTGGCCTCTACGCTAAAATCTTTTGGTGGCAAGCATAATACTAGCGAGTGGCAGACTTTTCCCTAGCCATGAAATTTTTTCATCACGTTGATAGAAGCTAACACAAGTGGCAGGTGGTAGGAAAAGGCACGTGTTGCACGTTATGGAATATGATGGAAAAACTTTAATGGGTCATTTTGGGGTATGAAGTTGTTTGGTCCTGACCCTAAACAATTGGTCTCCTCATCATGAAGGCCTCTTCTACACTATGACCATGTAGTGTATACATTGGGTCGTGGTTGCCTAGATTTTGTTTTCAGGATAGAGGAGGAATGTGCACTAATTATGAAGCACAATTGGAGTAATTATGAAGCACAATTGGATTTGGGGGAAGGAAGGCCTCTTGTTAAAGCCTTGGTCTATGGTTTTAACTCTGAGAAGGAGCCTGTGGATAAATTGAGGTCTTACACGCTTTTGTCTGGCTTGCCCCTCCACTTTTGGAGCTTGGAGACCTTCACAACCATTGAAAATAAGTTAGGTTCCTTTGTTGGAGTCGAAGATGGTTGGCATGCCAAAGAGGATCGTAGAATAACATAGATTCAAGTGGACATAAATATCAAGCTAGAAATTTTAGTAGAGGTGGAGCGACATATGGAAGGGAGGACTTAGACTCAAAGGGTTAACAATTGGAAGCTGCCTTTCAGGTGCCATCAATGCCAAGAGACAAGGCATTTACTGAAAGAATGCACCAGGAGCAACCCCCATGGACCTAGCAAGGACTTTTTTAGTTTTAGGAAGAAACCAGATGAGTCACTCAGATAAGTCAGGGTCTCATGCAGAGATGTGTGTTGATGATCACATAGAGGATCCCTCTTCAACTAGAGTCGAACCTAGAATTTCCCTTATGTGTAAGACCTCTTCTCCTCCCTCTTCATTTGGATTTTGTCCATCATCCCCTTCCCATGTTTTTTATCACCCTTTAGTTGATGGACCTACCCCAATTCGCCGAGATGTTCCCATCATTTACCCAGCATATTATGGGACTTCTCCCCTCATTGTCTCTAATCCTATTGATCATTTCCCCATTCCCCCCCCCTTATTAAGGCCTCTCCCCCTTTGGCTCTGGCGGCGACCTAGGGAGAAATAAAATGTTACGCTTTGAGGCCGAGGAAAATCACCCCTGATATCCCTTCGTCTGTGGGAATCCTTTCCATGGACGGTCTCATTATAGACCCGATGGATAGGAAGTCAAACCTGCATAAGGCTTAAGAAAATAAAAAATAGAAATCAAGAGAGGAAATCAAGTTTCAATTTCTAGGGCCCATAGAGTAAACAAAGTCCATTCCAAAGGTGCTCCATGATTATTCTCTCTTTCAACGCAAGGGGTTTAGGGGGAGCCCCCAAAACACTCGCCCTTATGCATTTTTTAGATGTTTATCACCCTGATATAGTTATGATATAGGAGACCATTTGCATAGGCCTCAAGGCCCATTAAATTCTAGAAATTATCCAAAACTATTGGTCTTACTATCACTCCAATTTTGATGGGGCTTAGGGGGGATTTATCACTAGATGGAGTAGGGAATGCAAAGCTCTCACTTCCTCTCTCGTCCCTTCGGCAATATTGGTGAAGTCATCTTTCAAAGATCAAGTCAATTCTTTGTATTTACTTAATATTTGTTGTCCTTACTCTGATAGAGGACCATATTGGGAAAGGATTGGTTGATGCAAGAGATTTTGAAGATTAATTCACCATTGTGGGTGAAGACCTTAATTTCACTTTGGAATTGTGGGAAACTTTGGGGTTCTCATCCACAATTGGATTTGACAAATATTTTTGTGTGACTTCATTATAAATAATAACCTCTTGGATGTGGAGTCGACCAAGATTATTCCAACATTTTTGAATGGGAAGCTAGAGGGGTCAGAGGTATCAAAACACCTAAACCATTTATTTTATTTTATAACATTTTATGAATTATGGGCATTTATTCTAATCAATGTTAGGTACTGGAGGAGTCCCAGATCATTGGTTAATTATCTTATAGAACTCAGATAGAGAAAGCCCTAAAAATATTCCTTTCCATTTTCTCTTCTCTTAGCTTAAGGAGGAGGAGTATCGTTCACTGGTGGCAGGAAAATGGCATCATCTTCAGCCCTCAAAATCCTAATCCTCTATGGAATAATTTTCAAACAATTTGGCTACTGTAAAGAAATCTTCTTGGGAATAGGCCAAGGGATTCTACCAAAGAAAAATGATGAGTTTTATTGAAGTATAGAATAAGTTAGAGGAAAGTCTCTCACCAATGGATCCAAATGCCATATCTAGGGAGTAGAGGGAGTTGGTGAAGTATCTAGAGGTGAAGATATATTCTCTATTGTTATAAGAACAAGAAAAATGGCAATTAAAAAGTTGGTAATATGGTTGTCTTTGGGGACAATAAAACCAATTATTTCCATCATTATGTTAATGGGATAACATAGGCTAACACCATATGGAGCATTATAGGCCTATCTGATGAATCAATGGTCTCCTTCATAGAACAAATAGAGGAGGGAGTTAGATATTTCCATAATATTTTCTTAGTACATCTAGGTTTCCTATCCAGGAGATTTTACAAGAGGTCTAAAAATTTCTCTGAATTGTTAACAAGGAGTTGCATGCATATTTGTTCAAGGAAGTTACAAAGTAGGTAATATGGGTGGTGTTATCTTCTATGTATGTTGGGAATTAGATAATCCAGCACTCCCCATGTTTCATGGCATGTGCTTAACTACCTCTCAAGGATCATTTAACTCTAGAGATGCATTTGTTTACTAAGACCTGTTGGTTTTGGTGTAATCGTAACCATGATCCCAAGAAATGGTATCATAACAAACGATCTCAAGTTTAAAACACACCCAGGGGGGGATTATTGGCATTGGATAATTTAGTGCTCCCTATGTGTTTTGCAACATGTGCTTAACCACCTCTCAAATATCTGTTAAATATGGCGATGTGTCCGTTTACTAAGACCTACAAGCTTTGGTGTAACGGTAATTGTGATCCCAACAATGTAGCAAGGTAATATTCCTAGCCTTGATGGTTTTCCTGTGGAATTTTACTTAGGATTTTATGAACTACTAAAGGAATATTTAATCAAGGTAGTGTGGGAATCACAATTTTATATCAAAATACTTTCCCATTTTAATTTTAAATATCTATACCACATTTTGAAGATGCAAGATGGGTCCTCATTCGTTGACTATAGTCATGTTGATGATGTTGGATACTGCCAACATAAAGGGGATCTCCCCGATATGAGGTCCCAATTATACCTCACATCGTTTGGTGTAGGAGCCCCATTCGGAATATGACCCAACTACTATTGACTTAAAGATATTCCTTGGCTTTAGATATTAGCACGAAAGAGAAGCGTACATGTGATTTTGAATGAGCAAGTGAGTGTGCCTTGTGATTGTTTGATTGTAGATGTATCAAGGTTCTTTCTCATCAGAAGGGGAATAAAGTGAGCCTCTAAAAGAGAAGTAATAGTACTACCTTAACGGAGATACACATGAATGAAAATTTTTTGTCTAACATCAAGCGAAGTAGTTCACATAGATGTGATGATAGTTACAAACATTACAACACATTTTCAATAGGTTAAGCACCAAATCCATTGAAATAGTTCAATTACTTCAGTACTTGTGAAAGAAAAAATGAATTATAAAAATTAAAATAACAGTATTAGAAACATCCACAATCGATGTGTGAAAATATGTTGGCCTAAAAGGATTCTATATTAAGAAAATGTTCCAAGAGACATAAATACAATGAATATCACTAGCTCCAATAGTGGAGCATTAGAGCCACTACTTGCTCCTGAAAAGTACTAACTATGTCTCTCTAATGCCTTGTGGAGAGAAGCCAAGGTTAAAATTTCTTTACATGAATAATGAGGATCCTTTTATAACTCCAGGCATGACCTTTCACATCCCCATGACTCTTGACTTTACAACTTCTAATGACCTTTTGATTTCTAAAGCCTTTGGACTTCCAAATGACTTTTGGAATTACATATGACTCTTGGTATTACATGTATTTTGGACTTCCATGACTCTTTTGTCCATACATGACTCTTGGAATTCCACTTATTTGTCTTTACATTGATTACATCATTACATCATAACTTCAACATCATCATGTGATGAAGATGTGACATGACACTATCCTTGATGACTAGGGTTAATAGTGATTGATGACATGGACTTTCTTCAATGGTGACATGGCCACCACTCGTGTCTTTTATTTCCATGTAGCCTCTAGTCCTCGATGTCTTCACCCTCCAAAGTGTCTTTGATATAATGGAGTCTTTACGGTGCTTTGATCATCATGAGTTCAATGTGTTGTTTGCTCTTCAATACTTCCTTTGTTTGATTTCTTTGCATGATCTTCCTCATGTGTGCTTGCCATGTTGTTCTTGGAGTACCTGTATCTGTAATCGCTCATCGCAAGAAACTGTCAACCTAATAATATCCTATTCTAACATGTTTTATGCATATTTTCTAGTCATGCATTATCATCACACCTGAAAGGAACAAGGAGAGATTATGGGTGCAAGGGAACACTTCGAAAGGTTGAAGTGATAATGGGAGGAGGATTCATGGCTTTGACATGTGCTCATGCACTCAAAGGAAAAGGCAATCAAGGCTGAGTTCATGACACAAGTCTGAAGGACAAAGGAGGATGATTTGGGCTTCCTAAGTGCGTTGTGCTCTCAAGGAAGAGAATGAGGGCACAAGGAGCACTCCTAAAGGCTAAAAAAGGGATACTTCATGTAACACCCTCCTCCCACATCTACCCAAGTAACCAGCCAATTGAGGTAAACATGTGATGAGAAGTTACTATGATGTGATTCAACTCACTATGTGTCAGTTAAGGAAGTGGAACTGAAGGAACACATCACACAAACCTTCTAGATCAACAACATAACTCCCAAGAGCCATCCCAACCACTCAAGTAACTAGCCCCTTGAGACCAACTAAGGTTTTAATGCATCAAACCCCTAGACACTCCCTTGATATGGACCAGGGTGTGTCTAGGAGGCTCTAGATGCTCCCACAACAAGGGAAAGCAATCATCTGGGATATTTTTCCCCAGTATTGTGCCCGTGACTATAGGATTTGTGCCACTTTTTAGGCCTAGAGCCTAGGTCACTGCCCAGAACTCAGTGACACCTTCAGAAATGAAATTTCATGGCTAAAAAATATACTTTTGCAATAACATCAACAAGGGCTAGACTAGACCCCTACTAGTCATGACAATAATTTCATCAAATATGTCACAAGTATGCAATATAGAGGTTTAAACAACATATATGAGCATAGGGGTCTCATACTTATCTAAGAATAACTAAGAAGCATTGATGCCTCATCACAATAATTGGACTACCATCTATTAATCCACATATTCATGAGGAGAGCCATACATTTTCATTGTCATAAAACTTATTCATAACCAACATATAACCAACAAAAATATGAGGGATATAACAACCATATAAACCACATATAAAAAAGTATATTTACCTATAAAATACCAAGTATAAAGATATCTCTTATTGATGATTGCATAAGCCAACTAGGTATGGGATTTCCATGAACTACCCAACTGTAGACTAGGATGAAGAAAATCTTTCTTTCAGCCAGTCACCCCCGTGCCATATTCCAAGCATGAATGTGGGATCTCATAAAAAAAGTCAATCAAAACCATCCAGAGTTTCTAGAGGCCAAACCACCTCAACCCTCAACTGATGACTCCAACTCACAGTTGGACATCAATAACCATCACCAAATTGGTCTCTACCGAAGTTATCCAAGGCTCCAGAGCGTTTGTTCCAACTCGGATTCTAGGACTAGTAACTCAACCCACAGTTGTTGTTGGGCTTCCAGAGCATTTTTCCAACCAAGGCTTCTAGGACTAGCAACTCAACCCATAGTTTTCGCTGGGCTTCCAAAGCATTTTTCCAACCAAGGCTTCCAACACTAGTAACTCAACCCACCAAGGGATTCCAAAGTGTTTGTTCAACCAAGGGTTCTAGGACTAGTAACTCAACCCAAGCTGTTACAAGGCTTCCAAAGAATTTGTCCAACTAAGGCTTCCAGGACTAGTAACTCAACCCACGATGTTACAGGGCTTCCAAAGAATTTTTACAACCCAGGCTCCAGTAACTAATAACTCAACCCACAACCAAAGGGACTTGAGAACCAACCAGAAAACAAAAGGAAAGAAACCCACAACATCATGGCTATCTAGGAAATGGAAATGTTAGGAAAAGCCACTGTCAATCTAGGCAATCCTCCATGCCAATGACATATCATAACCAAGAAACCACATGCATGTGCCATGCATGCTAAAACTATCAAGGAAACTAGACATGCAACTCGATACCTTCAAATAAATCTAGTTGTAGCTACTAATCGTGGTCTTCCTTGCTTGATATTTTCTTCCCTTTGCCTTCTTGCTCCAAATCCAAAGTATGCCACACTCCTCCAAGATTTCTCCAAGAAAATTTAAGTGTCTAAGAGTTTGAGAGAGAAAGAGAGAATAGAAGAGATGTTCACCAAAAACTTGTCAAATATTGCTAACTGGTCCTCATAAGCCTTTTTATCAATGAGGCCTCTATTTTCTTCATTTTCCATTATTTTCCTTCAATTTCCTCCTCACATGCAATTTATGACCTTTCACCTTCCTTTTCTCCTAATTTCCATTATATTCATAAATAAAATGCCAAATAAATGCCTCTTGCCTTTCCAAAGCCTTTTCGATTGCCTTTGCTAATTTCCTTAGCCATAATAAATTGAATGAACACCCAATAGGATGTTTTTCCCACCATTCATCTTGGAATATGTGTCCCATGACCGTGGTCTTATATATTTGACATGGATTTTCAACCAGGGTTGTTACAAAACCCTCCCTCTTGGGGGAACACCATCCTCAGTGTTCAATGACACTTATAACCAGGAAGACTGCGTAAAACAAAACATACTACCCATGGAGCTTTATAACATAGCTTGTTGCAGTATTTATAATGACCATCTTCTAAAACATGACAAACATATCATTTAATGGAGCTTTATAACACAAGTCATTACAATATTTACAATAATAACCACACATACACACATACACATTTTCTTCACCCAACAAATAATCATACTATCTATGGAGCTTTATAAATCCATCTCGATACATTATTTATAATAATATATACATTTACACATATGCACATTTGATCAACTAGAAAATAAAAGGATATGATGTCTGCATACGTAACAAGGGAATCTAGAGGCTCACACCTCCACCCTCAAAGTAATACAAGGATTCACCTCCTTCCCAAGAAGTCCAGAATCCACTGCAAGGTCAAATCTGCATCCAATGTCCAATGCTATAATCCCACACCACTTGTACTCTTAGTGAACAGTTGCCAACTCACTGTTCTATGGAAGACTCCCAATGTGCATTTGATTCCATATGGAAATGCTAATGACAAAAATAGATATATCCCTAGACTTCCCTTCTCTGCTACATAGTCCCTCGGGAAATCCGGTCACCCACTTCCGTGTAGTCACACACCTTCCAAGTTTCATTGGCATCCCCATCCCAAGCAATCCATCCCTCGGAAAGGTTTCCTCACATCAGGAGGTCCAAAAACCAAGGAATATCTCTTCTTTAAAACCATCATATCGGTCATATCATGCTCATGGTAATCAATGGACACTATTGGCTACCAGTGTCCCACAATGGTCCTGCTCTTGAATGCTTTACCAACATATTGCTTCTTGTTTCAATTTCTTTCACCGATGCTACTAATTCTTGCAGTCTGTTTCAATCAGCCAACTGGGAATTTCCATGTTTCTTGTACCAAGCACATAATTTACATTAGACTCAAAATAAATTGGAATACATTCACATCATACCTCATCGATGTCCTGTCAATAAGACACATCTGTAATCCTATTCACTTCCTTTCACAACATGTCAAAGTAGCTCTTGACCAAATCATCATGAATAAACATATCACATTCGGTTAGCTCAAACTCTGTCATCATAAATTAAAATCATGAATTGCATGAAATCATCATAAACCATAATCATAAATCACATGTAACCACCATAAGGCAGAATCATAGATCACATACATAATAAAATTGAAATACAATATCAATACTTATTCTTCATCGATCCTTACTTCTACCTTTTGTCTTTCTGTACACACACATGATTAGTTGCCACACCCAACAAACACCCAATACCTTTTTCTTTTCTTCAATCATGTACACATACACAATGTACATCACAACACATACATCCACACACAACATATGACATCACACAATGCATACACCTACACCTATTATACAACACAACACATAAATCTATACTTGATATACAATGCCACACAACACATGTACTTACACCTGGCATAGAACACAACACAATACACATGTCATGATACCGCAACTACATAATGCACATGCATAGTACCACATGACCACAACACAACATGTACGAAATGCACACAATACTACATGTACAACAATACCATATTTACAACATTTACACAATACCACCTGTACAAAGAATCGACTCAACAACGTGTGCACAACATCACATGTACACAACACCACCTATACAACATGTACACAACGCCACATGTACATCATACCACTTGTACAACATGTACACAATTCCAGGCGTACACAACACCACATGCACAACATGTACATGACACCACATGTACACAACACCATATGCACGACTTGTACATGACACCACATGTACACAACACCATATGCACGACTTGTACATGGCACCACATGTACACAACACCATATGCACAACATGTACACAAGATCTTCTGCACATAGCACCACATGTACAACATGTACACAACACCACATGCTCACATCACCACTTGTACAATCATGCACACAAAACCATATGTACATAGCACTGCATATACAAAATGTACATAGCACCCTATGTACACAACATTTCATTTCCAACATGCGCATAACACCATATGCACACAACACTGCATATCCATCATGTGCATAATACAATATGTGCATAATTGTTGGGTGCAGAAATTGCACTTAAGCAAACCCCTCAACACTTAATTGTCAACCCGGGGATTTCGTAAACTTAGAGACGAAGCACATGCAATGCCAGAAGTGGTATGAAATTTTCCTATTCCTAATCCTACTTCTTAAAGGAAATGTTACAGAATCAGACAGAAAACAATCTTAAAGGAAATTGACACCAAAGCAACCCTAGTGCTGGAATGTAAAAGAATAATTTGCAAGGAAGTCAAGTAAAGGAAATTTCACACAACTAAAATCAATCTTAAATGCTAGAATGAAATGCTTTGTTTATCTTCATATAGATGGCTAACAACCTAACAAGTGGGCCCTTGCAGAGATCTGTTTCCCAATTGATTTTTCTTCTACACAAACAACCTGTTCTTGTACTATTGCAATCTGCTTGCACTAATGCAGGTACAGTACCTCTGTGCAAAAGTATATTTTACCTTCCTTACTAAAGATTTATGTCTTTGTGGAGGTTCTCTAAGCCATAGGGCTTAAAGCACTCTATTCCTGTGACAAAAGACTAGCTCTTGCACCAAGGTAGAGTTTCCTTCACCAAAGTTTCTGATTGACTTTCGAAAGGATTGAAAGACGTGTTGAAAATAATTGCAATTGCAAAATAAATTCTGAGATAAATTATCTATGGAAAAGAAATTCTTTAATTAATTGAAACTTGCAATGAAAGTAAACTTCATAAAATGAAAGAAATTCGAAGTAATCAAAGCAGTAGTCAAAGTAATCTTCATGTATCAGCTAGCTTCGACAACCCACTTATGATAATTCTGCTCCTTGGTCATAAATCATAAAGTGAAAGTATAAATTGTTTGTGACAAATTCATGTAATCGTTCCCATATCCTTCAGAAATGTGCTCTTAATGTTAAGGATGATTATTGAAATTAGCAATACATTTGCTTACAAAAATAACTGAAATGATAAGCAGGAAAAGAAATGTAACGTTGTTGTGAAATAAGTAATTAAACTGGAGTGCATGAAACTACATGCACTAGTACAGGAAGAGACTTCTTGCACGACCCAAGCGGAAGTACACCAAGGCAATAATTTCAGGAAAGGCATTACAAGAAATAAATAAGCTCAATCAACTTCCAAACCACAGATCCGTTCACACTTAAATACGAAATATATTTAGCTTAGAACTCTAAAATAAATACAAGAAGCATTCAAACCACGCAACTGCAAATAAATGTTTACACAAACCTTTCAAATGGCGAAAGAACAATGGTAAATGAGTTGGGTTGGTTGGGCCCTAACCAACCAGCTTGTTTCCTGTTTAAGAAATGAAACGAATAAACACTCAAGTATGCATAAAATATAAGTTAGACACAGTGTGTGAATAACATGGCGAGTTCCTTGTATTACTTGATCAACCAATATACATGATGGCAAAATTCCAGCCCAGAGCTAAGGGAAATACAAAATTACACAATGAATGAAATTACAACTCAGATCGCTCCCTTAGTTCTACCTATAGTCCATATTTTATACAGTCTTTTGGCCTTAGCCGTATTCTACTAATTATAGCCTTTTTCCTATTCAGGCCTTTCGGCCGAACGAAATAACAACCAATCATTACAAAATCGACTAATAGTTATAATAGAATGCGAACTTCACTGGCCGTAGATCATCCTTGGAAAATATCACTGATTATGTGCCACCAATATCCATCCTCAGTTAGTCCCCAACCGAACTAGGAGTTGTGGATCAAAATGTCCACATGGAAGGACTCAGCTCATGAAGATCTCGAAACAATCATCGTTGGCGGTGCAGGAATCTGCCTGCACTGATCATGCTAACTCATAATTAACACTTAGTTTCTCAATTTATTATAAGAAATTAAACGCAAGTTACAAGAGGTACTTAATAGGCATGAAATATATGTAAAATGATTAATAAAGCACTCTAATAAATCTTAATATAAAATACGAAGCATATGTAGGAATAGATAGTTATCTTGGACTAGTGCAAGAAAGAGAGGGTTAAGTAGAGATAAAATAGAGGTTAAAGTTTATGGAAATGGGGTAAAAGTAGAGCAATTTGGGACACCAACAACGACATCACATATCCGACATGTACATAACACCATCTATATCTGACACTACATATGCAATGTACACACAACACCATACATACAACAAGCACACAACATCATACGTACACAATAATACAAATATTACATGTACACATCACCATAGGTACAATCATTCAATATACAACATGCACAACATATACACAACAGTAGTATTGCACATCCAAAACCACACTATCTCTACTAGGAAACCTTGCTTCTGGTGTCTCTCCACCATCCATTCTTATCCTAGCATGCCTCAGATCCCATTGCTTTCATTCAACGGATGTATCCCTTAGAGTTACTTTTCATAACATAAACATATGCATAGTACAAGCATACAATATCAATTCATATCCACAAGATACTGACCTCATATATTTGTCATGACTACTCTCCCCACTTGATTCCCCATAAGACCAGGAACCTCGACATGCCATTGACCTAAGCAATAATTCCTCCACAAGAATGATCCCTGACAACCCTGTCAGATAGTGACATAGATACACGGATACATACATACATTTACATAAACATTAGCATAAAACATTCATGATCCTGTAAGATAATGACATACATACATATAAACATTAGCTTTAAACAACCATGATCTATGATGACCTTGTCAGACACGACATATATACATACATACATACATGTATACATATATAAACATCATCATAATCATGATCATAACATTATTACTAGATATCATAAGGTCAAGGTTAAGAGAAGAGAACAATCATTCCCAACATAGCCAAGGCATGTGATGCATTAGATCCATTTACTTCACCTTTCATGTTACCTTTCTCATGATTGTCTTTCCATTTTCCATTTACCCCAATGGACCTAGCCAATCCAACTGACTATCATACTCTTGCCTTCAATTGCCCTTATACATGCACATAGCTTCATTACATGTTGGGTTTCATTCAATACTTCTTGAGCTCCATTAAATTTCCTCTTTTCCCAACTAATTCCCAAGAATCAAAATATAAAAGGAAAGAACAAGAATAAAACAAGAGAAAACCATGTAAAACAATAGCAAGATGACATCACAAAAAAAGTGGCAAGGCCTTGCACTAGATGCAATTGAAAGCCATAAATCAAGCTCAAACAAATCACAAAATACTGAAGGCACAAAAATCCCAACAAACACCATGACCCAATGCCATGGGTTCCCAATGCCTCCAAAGGAAATTCAACCTGGACCTTCTTCAATATTTCATGACAATCTCTTTTGCCATGCAATCCCTTGCATCATACTGCCATAAACACACAACTACCAGTGCATAAGTAAACATCACAATATAACAGTTATCTTACCTTGTTGTGTCAAGCATGTTTCCACATTGTACACCTGCACATATCATTCCTCAATGGATTCCCATTCTCTCGACGAACCCAACTATAGCTAGAAACTAGCTAATACATTTGACAAATACATGTTTAGGAATATAACATATATCCACATAATATTAGACAAAATATAGGTTAAGAAGAATTCCTGTATTCAAAGCATTCATTCATTTGGATTTGCGGTTTCCAAACATAGCTAAAGGAATCCTCACCCAATTTCCTTCTTTACCTTTTTACCTTGTTGCAATCAAGTCTTACTATGCACTGTCACATCACCTCGCTATTAGTTATTTAAACAATTCAACTATTACCTTGTCATGCTAATACCAAGCATGTTTCCCTGCAATTGTGTAACAACCTTGGTGAAAATTTCACGTAATAAAAGTTAATAAAGGAAAAATAATAACCATAGTTGATGGGACACTTATTCCAAGCTGAATGTTGGGTAAGACATCCTAGTGTGGGTGTTCATTTGATTATTAATGGCTAAGGCAATTGGCAAAGGAAATGGCTAAGGATTTGGAAAGGAAAAATGGAATTTTTGGCACATTTATTTATGAAAATAATGGAAATTAGGAGAAAAGGGAGGGGAAAGGTCATAGGTTTCATGTGAGGAGGAAATTGAAGGAAAATAATGGAAAATGAAGAAAATAAAGGCCTCATTCATAAAAAGGCTTATGAGGATGAGTTGCTAACCTTTTGTTAGTTCAGTTTAGGATCTCTCTAATTATTATCTCTCTCTCTCTCATATTCTTGGAGACAGAGTTTTCTTGGAGCACTCTTGGAGGGTGTGGCATACTTGTATTATTGGAGAAAGAAGGCAAAGGAAGAGCAGGAAAGTGCAAAAGGACATTGGGATCAGCAGCTACATCAGATTTTGCTTGCAGGTATCTAGTTGCATGTATGTTTTCCTCACTAGTTTGGCATGCATAGCATATGCATGTGGTTTGTTGATTGTGATTTGTCATGGTCATGGAGGATGGTTGGGATTGACAGTGGATTACCTAGCCTTGCCATTTCATGGATAACCATGGTGATTGTGGATTTTTTTCCTTGTTTTATTTTGGTTGGTTCTCATGTTTCCTTAGCTTGGGTTGAGTTATTATTGCAGGAAGACTTAGTTGGAAAAATGCTCTGGAACCCCTATAATAGCTTGGGTTGAGTTACTAATCCTGGAAGCCTTAGTTGGAAAAACACTATGGAATCCTTGTTGGGTTCAATTACTAGTCCTGGAAGCCCTATTTGGACAAATTCTATGGAAGCCTGGTAAAATTTGTAGGTTGAGTTACTAGTCCTAGAAGCTTTGGTTGGACAAATTCTTTGGAAGCCCTCGAAGGCTTGGATAAAGACCAACCTGATGATGGTTTTGTGATGTACAACTGTGAGGTGGAATCACTATTTGATGGGTTGAGGTGGATGGCCTATGGAAGCCCTGGATGGTTTTTGATTGATGTTTTCTATGAGATCCCACATTCATGCTTGGAATATGGCACAGGGGTGAATGGTTGAAGGGAGATTTGCCTCAGCCATTCTATAGTCGAGTGGAATGTGGAAGTCCCATCCTAGGTTTGGATTTTGCATCATTAGTATGAGATTACTTATCCTTGTATTTCTATGAGTATTATATTGGATTATATGAGGTTTATATGGTTTTTATTTCATTGGTATTATTGCTTCTATTATGTTGGTTATATATGTTTTTTATGATAGTAGCTATGTATGGCTCTCACCATGTTTTTACTTGTAAATCAATGATCAATGTATCTATGACCTAATGGATGAAATTGCAGTTAATATGTTGAGGCATTAATGTCTCTTAGTGATTCTGAGCTAAGTATGAGACCCCTATGCTCATATATGTTATTTACACCTGTAGATTACATATTTGTGATATGTTTGACGAAATGCCTGTTATGGCTAGTAGGTGTCCAATCAAGGTCTCATTCAAGTGATTGAATTTATACTATCATTTCCTTGTTATTTTACTGTTATGAAGATGTGATTAAATTTTGGGCAGTAACTTGCACATTGGGCCTGAAAAAGTGGCTACAATCTCGGGGACATTGGCATAACACTGTGTAAAAGAGTTCCTGTACGCTGGCTTGCAGGCCTATGAGAGCGTCTAGAGGTCCCTAGATGCTAGCATGCCCATAGCATGAGAGCATCTAAAGGTCAAGTAGTCCAAAATGTTAGTGGAACCTAGGGGCTAGTTGGCAGAAAGGTTGGGTTGGTTCTTGAGGGTCCTAATGCTGATGTTGGATGTTTGTATGGTGTGTTTTCATCAGTTCCACTTCCTTAATGTGACTTAACAGATCGAATCATATCATAGTGGCCTAATCACATGTTTACCCCAACTGTCAATTGCTTGGGTAGATGTGGGAGGAGGATGTTACAAACTATTCACACATGTTAATCTCATGTTCTAGAAATCAAGGCATCATGTTTATTAATTTGAAATCAACATTTACCAAGTATAACAACCATGTCATACTCAAAAATCAGCTGGCATTCACCAGTCATAATACATAATGCTACAATTATCACCTACTTACACTCAAGTACATATCAACTATCTCAACACGTATGTGTTAGTACAACCATCTTAAAACAAGATCATTGCTTCATGAAATCTTACAAACAAATACTTATATCATGTAATTAATCAAACATTGAAACAAACTGTAAATGTACCATGTTAGACAATTCAACTAGATCACATAATCAAACACTCAAACACCAAATAGATGACATAATCAAACAGTTAAGCACCAAGTATATGACATAATAAAGCTCATACCTTGATGTATCTTAGGGGAGGCTATATTGTTTGCACAATCAATCTAGATTAGCACGATATAGCTTCACAACATATCAACTCAAATATAAATAAGGTCACGATGTACATAACAATAACTAGCTAACATGTTCACATCATAAAACCATTAACAATTGTCATTCATGCCTAACAATCACATATGCACAGTCAATCTAGATTAGTAAAACACCATATCACAAATATTTCAACTCAGACCTGAATATCGTAACCATAACCATCTGCATAAGCCAATCTAGGTTAACACAATACATATAACATCAAGATCTTAAATGTAATAACCCTAATCATCAAGTTAACTAAGATATAAAAACAATAATTTAACATATAGCATACTCATCAACAACATATAACATAATCATCAATTTAACTAACATAAAACATCTACAAGTTACCATCATGCATGGCTATGCAACACGTGTGCATATGGCTACGCTAATCAACTAGCATCTACCATGCATGTAACCACAACAACAATAGAATGACAAGTATATACGTAACCCTAATTCTTATAACAACCATTAACCACATACCCGCATGCCCAACATACAAGTCTATATGACGATATGCTCTTACCCCGAAGTCTAGTGTTGCAAGCTCGTTTCGATGATCTACATCTCATGCTCTTTCTCAACCAACACATCAACACCATAACATAACAACAACATCATGACGACACAAACTACATAAAATGACCTCAAAATGCATGTTTGAACTACTATACATGCATAAATATAACCATGACAATGCATGCATAGAAAAATATAGACACTAACATGCATAACAAATGCATATACATCTAACCTGCATTCATGACAAACACATACCAACAACAACACCATCAACTTCTACATGTCAACACAACTACAAAAATGACCATCACCATGCATACACATCAAACACCTATACAACCTACATGCATGCATGAAAAACACATTCTACCCTTCCAGTCTAAGCATTGAACCATGCTCTGATACCACTCTGTAACACCCTCCTCCTACATCTACCCGAGTAACCGACCAACCGCGCTAAACATGTTATGAGAAGTTACTATGATATTGTTTGACTCCCTATGTGTCAGTTAAGGAAGTGGAACCAGCGGGACACATCACAAAGACCTTCCACATCAATAACAAAACTCCCAGAATCCATCGCAACCACTCAGGTAACCAACCCCAGAGACCAACTAAGGTTTTAATGCATCAAACCCCTAGACACTCCCTTGATATGGATGAGGGTGCGTCGAGGAAACTCGAGACATTCCCACAACAAGGACAAGTAAGCATCTGAGGACATTTTTTCCTATTGTTGTGCCTGTGACTCTGGGATATGTGCCACTTTTCAGGCCCAAAGCCCAGGTCACTACCCATAACTCAATGACACCTTCGAAAATTAAATTTCATAGTGGAACAAAGATACATTTGCAAAAACATCAACAAGGATTAGAATGGACCCCTACTAGGCATAACAAACATTTAGTCAAACATGTCACAAATATCCAATATACAAGTTTAAACAACATATCTAAGCATAAGGGTATCATACTTCTCTGACAATCACTAAGGAGCATTGACGCCTCTTAAAAATAACTACACTACCATCTATTAAGTCATATATTCATTGTACAATCAATGATTAACCAAAACATTAGGAGAGCCATACATTTTCACTATCATAAAAATCGTTCATAACCAACATATAACCAGTAGAAATATCAGGGATATGACAACCATATAAGTCACAAATAAACAAGTATATTTACCCCTAAAATACCAAGTAGAAAGAGAGATTTTATTGATGTTGCATAAGCCGACTAGGTATGGGACTTCCACGAACCACCCGACCGTAGACTAGGCTAAGGAAAATATTTCTTTCAACCAGTCACCCCTCTACCATATTCCAAGCATGAATGTGGGATCCCATAAAACAAATCAATAAAAACCATCCAGGGATTCCGGAGGCCAAGCCACCTCAACCCTCAACCAGTGATTCCACCTCATAGTCAAACATCACTAGATTGGTCTCTACCCAAGTTGTCTAGGGTTCCAGAGTGTTTGTTCCAACCCAAATTCCAGGACTAGTAACTCAACCCATAGTTGCTGCCGAGCTTCTAGAGTGTTTGTCCAACTAAGGATTCCAGGATTAGTAACTTAACCCATAGCTACCATTAGGCTTCTAGAGCATTTGTCCAACCAAAGCTTCCAGGACTAGTAACGCAACCCACCAAGGGCTTCTAGAGTGTTGTCCAACCAAGGCTTACAAGAGTAGTAACTCAACCCATGTTGTTATAGGGCTTCCAGAGAATTTTTCCAACCAAGGCTTCCAGGGCATTTTTCCAACCAAGGCTCTAGGAACTAATAACTCAACCCACAACCAAAGGAACATGAGAACAAACTAGAAAAGAAAAGGAAAGAAACCCACAACGCCATGGCTATCCAAAAAATTACAAGGCTAGGCTAAACCATTATCAATAGAGGAAATTCTCCATGCCAATAAAAAATCATAACCAAGAGACCCCAAGCATGTGTCATGCATGCCAAATCTATCAAGGAAACCATACATGCAACTCAAAACCTACAAAGAAATCTAGTTGTAGCCACTGATCTTGGTCTTCCTTGCTTGATCTTTGCTACTCTTTGCCTTCTTTCTCCAAATCCAAAGTATGTCACACTCCTCCAAGAGTGCTCCAAGAAAATATAAGTGTCCAAGAGTATGAGAGAGAAAGAGAATAGAAAAGAGCTCCACTGAAAACTTGTCAAAATAGTGTCAACAGATCCTCATAATCCTTTTTATCAATGAGGCGTCTATTTTATTCATTTTCCATTATTTTCCTTCAATTTCCTCCTTACATGAAACCTATGATATTTCACCTTCCTTTTCTCTTAATTTGCATTATTTTCATAAATAAAATTCCAAATAAATGCCTCTTGCCTTTCCAAAGCCTTTGCCATTTCCTTTGCCAATTTCCTTAGCCATAATAAATTGAATGAACACCCACTAGGATGTTTTTCCCACCATTCAGCTTGGAATATGTATCCCATGACTGTGGTCTTATATATTTTACATGGATTTTTAACTAGGGTTGTTACACTTTAGGTCTTCGGGGTGTGCTCATGCGAGGCCCAGGAGGGTGCACGGTGCAAGTCTGAAGGCTAAAGGATGAGGCTTCACACCTTTGGAGTGAGCTCAGGTGCTCAAAGGGTCAAGAGGGTACATGTCACACTATTGAAGGTTGAAGGGTGGATCTTAAGGCCTTCAGGGTGCACTCATGTGCTCAAGGAGGGTGTATTCCTTCGAGTCAAAGGAGTGCGCTCAAAGTACGACTTGGTCTATCAAGGGCATAGTTCAGAGAAAGGAAGGGGAAAGAGCTTAAGAAGTGTGCTTTGCGCTCTTGGAGGGTGCATGGTGAAATTCCAAACAACAGAGGATTCCTATTCAAGTCTTTGAGTGCACTGATGCACTCTTTGCCTTAATGGGTTTGCTTTGAAACCAAAATTTGTCTAAGTCTGGAAGATAGGAAAAGGGGTGAACATGATGAGTTTAGACATAAAATCAAGTGTGACATATAGCAACTCATCAAGAAAAAATAGAAAATCTGGAACAATGATAAGTAAACATAAAAACACCACTTTACAAACATTCCCCAAGCACAATAGGTGAAGTGTGTGTGACTGCCAGCAAAAAGTTTCATTTTACAACAAAAAATATGTTATGATCACCAAATATGTTCTAATCAATGTGACGAAACTTGAGGACACTCAATAACACTTGAAACACATATTATGACATGAAATGACACTTGATGACCAAGGTGACACTTAATATGACGATAAAATAGGCTCCAAAATTTAAATGTAGTGAAATTTTGGAGGGTGTTGTAGTAGCGACAACACTTCGGGACACATTGGGCGAGCTTCAACTTCTTTGTTTAGGAATAGATTTAAGTTAAAGGGCCAACCCTTCAGGAAGTATTGATTCACCAATTGGATTTCCTTGACTTCCCCCTTTTGACCTAGTTATCACATAGTACTTTACTTTCTTCCACTTGGTTGAACACACAAAGATACACCGTATCACAATTGTTTTAATCCAGGATAGGATAATGTGCACGGTGATTTTATGATATTTAGAGTATGAGTTTTCATCTCTGGTGTTGCTCTGCTACTAGTGGGCTTGGACAGTACCCCGACAAAGTCAATTCAGGAGTAGAAATGTTGCTTCGCTGCTAGAAGACTTGGACAATACCCCGACGAACTCAATTCAGGAGCCAAACGTTGCTTCGCTGCTAGCAGACTTGGAAAATGCCTCGATGAAGTGGCTTGATTCACCTCCCTACACAAAAAACATTTCTCTTCTTTCGCCTTTTATTTATTTATTTAATAGGACTGTGCATTGACACTTATTATTTTCAATAGGCGGAAGAGGGATCCCAACACTTATTATTTTCAATAGGCGAAAGAGGGATCCCAACTTATTAAGAGAAGAGGAGGTTGCTCTTTTAGAGAAGTATTTTTAGAACCTTTGATATTGGTTTGCTTGCTATACGTTTTCCCCATATCCTTTCTTTACTAAATGGGACAAGCATTAACACACAAGTAGATTTACACCAAGTGTAGTCATTTGGGTATTAGCATAGGCACAAATCTTATAGTTTCCCTCAAGGTTCTCATTTTTGGACGTATCATATTTTCCATATGGACTTAGCTCAACCTATCACATTTTCCCAAATAAAGAAGGAGAAAAAATAGAAATCCAAGTGTTGTGGTTTTCACACTTCTCTTTTATTCCACCACAAATTCCTTTTGAGGCATTCGCTTTTTAGGCAAGGTCTGATTTATGTACAATGACCAAAAAACATGACAAGACAAGACACGACTAACACAACACACATGCGACTGACATATACGAAAAGGAAAAGGAAAGAAAAAACTGCACAGGAAGTATAACTTGTAGCTACTATTGAAAATAATGCTTCAAATCTCGGCCATTTATGGGAAGGGGTTCAATACTCCCATCTATGACCAAGATATTCTTCGATGGTGAGTGGGCCAATCCAAAAAGGTTGGAACTTCATGTGTTTTACTTTCTCTTCATGGGGTTTATCCCACCAGTACTAGTTCACCCACATCGAAACTCTTTTCCCCTATAGAGTTCTTAGTGAGCCAACGCTTAACACAATTTTGGTGAATGAAAAATATCTCTTTGGATTTGAGCCTTTCTTCCTAGAGTTTGAGTAAAGTGTCTATCCTGCTTTGAACTAGAATGCAAGAACTACCTTGGGACTCTTGGGACAATTGCAAGACTGGGAGATACAAGTTCGAGGGAAAGATGACTTCATTTCCATACACCAGAAAGTATGGAAAGGTCTTAAGTGAAGGATTAGGAGTTATACGGTCAATCTATAATGCATTGGTCAAAGCATTGTACTAGTTCCTTTGCTTAGAGAAGATTGTTTTCTTGATTATGAGGATAAGATTTTTGTTTCTCAATTAAGCCAAACCATTTCCCCATGGGTAATAATTAGATGCATGATTTAATACAATCCCATTCCTTAATGTGAATTCATAAAGTTTCAATGTTGAAAAATAAGTCACATTATCAAAGACAAGTGACATTGGGACGCCCAACATGGTTATAATGTTATGTCGCAAAAAGTGGATGACTTCCTGGTCATTTACTTGTCCCAAGGGAATTGCTTTTGACCATCGAGTGAAACAGTATTTCGTTGTTAGAATATATTGGTGTTGCTTTGATGAGTGAGGAAATATTTCTCTGATAAAATCTAGGCCCCACTGTTGGAGAGGTTCTTCAACTGCTACTGGTAGTAGTGGGGCAGATGGCCTTTGATCTCGATCAACACATCTCTGATAAGTTAGCCACTTGTGGACATAAGCGTGAGCATATTTGAGCAAAGTGGGCCAATAGTAACCAAACTTCATGAATTTATGCGTTGTTATGTCACCCGTGTAATTGTTGTGTGCGTGTGTTATATTATTTCCATGATTCGTCACATGCACAGGGGGGTGATAACCCCCCCTATTCGTTGCGTTAGGCACAATAAGGAGGGCATAATGCCCCCTATCAGGGGGTTTCACGGGGGTGGTAGCCCCCCTATACGGGGTATGGGGCAACATCCCGAGAATTTTTTTTTGGACCCTATTTTAGGTTAGTAGACCTACCTATGGTTTTGTGCATGGGTTTTGCACATGGTTTTGGGCATGATGGTTCTCTGCCCATTGTATTTTTTAGATCTAGTCAAGAGAACTATGACTATGTTCTAATCGAGGGTTAATGGATTGGGGTTTGTGAAAGATTCAACATGTATATATATGTATTGTAATATTGAAAGGAACATAATGAAAAACCAATCTGGTAGTCCTGGTTCTGGGATCCAGGAGAAAATCTCTGTGTATTTGTTTAGTGTTTCTCGCCATTGTATATTTTCTATTTTTAAGAATTTTTTTGCAGATAATTTTTGTACAGGGTTAAAACCTACAATAGTTACCACCTGCTAGTCCATCATGCAAATCTCTAATTACCTTTTCTGTATCCTGTGGCTCAAGGCACCTTGGCAGGACACCGTTGTGGTTCTTTCTGAAAAACACTGCATGAACTAGCTGGTAGGATAGATATTTTAAATGAATTGCCCTCTTTTGTTTATTTGATAGGTGCGTGGGAAAGGTTCCATGCTCTATAAATTTCCATATGTCAAAATGCCATGATGTTGTAGACGTGGATTGAGGAACATGTTCAACATTATGCATTTTTGTCTCCTGCTCCTAGCTTGAAAGATCTTTCTCGGGAGCATCTCTTGCTTCAGTTGCTAGCTTACAAAGGCCATGACACTTTATGGTATTTCTGTAGTGGCTACAACTACCCTCCAAATTTTTTCCTTTGCTTCGTTTTGGAGCCTCCCTACTAAAATTTCAACAACTTGTCTTGCACTGCCCAGTTACTTGTGCTTCCATTTGAGTTTATGGTTTTCTTTAAAACTTATGTTATCCTACTTTCTTTGTTGATTAACAACAATATGACCTCCTCGTGACTTGGTTACCAACCAGTTCTTGCCCTACCTTGGAAATTTGCGTAGTCCTAGAGGGAAACCAACCTTTGTCTCAGGAAATGTGCAGTTCACCCAATAGTGAGCTTCAACTTTGGAATTGCACAGACCCAACTGACAACTTGTCTTTAGCTGGGAAATTGCGCAGAGCATGAGAGGCATCCAAAGCTACTCAACCCAAGAATTGCGTAGAAGCATCCTTTTAGCTATTGTCTGATGCATGTGCTGGAAAGTTGTCCGGTTCTCCCCAGAACTATGCAATTTCTCCATGCATGCATGGAACCCTTTCCAGAAAAATAAAAAAGAAAAAAAATAAAGAAAACATCCCTAAAAATTAGGGATCAATTTTTAGTAGTGGGAGTTACACTTGTGCTAACTTTAGAAATTGTTGCCACTTGTCACTTTTTCCTAGATTTTTGGCCTTCACATCATAAACTCTAAATAGATCAAATCTATTTAATGGGCACCACCAGAGCTCATTTTCACATCCAATCTTGGAGCTCTAACATTCCCGAGGCATCTAGGAACCTTCGACACAATCGACACAACTTTTCAGGGTAAGTTTTTATTTTCTTGTCTTTTGCAAATTTTTATGTGGCTTTTGTTTCCTTGGCTTGTGTGAGTGTTGTTTTTCTCGTTTTATTGAATGACAACTGGAGTTTTGATTTTTTTTACCTTGTAGAAGTGTTGTTTTAAGTTTTTCATTACCTTTCCTTAGCATTACATGCATAACCTAGTTTTTGCACTAACGGTCATTGTTGCGGCGACTCTTCCCACAAGATTCGTTGTTCTTTTGTTTGATTGATTCTTGCATTTGTGTTGATTACATGCATCACTATTCACTTATATCTACACCATCCTTCACTCATGCATTCCGGTCTACTCATTTTCTTGTTTCCCTTGGAAATATTTGGGCTACCTTGGGCCGTATCTAGCTCTTCCTAGCATGCACTTCGCATTTCTAGATCTCAGGGCTTTTCCTTGGCTCCATGAATTGTGCAGAGGCTGCCAGTGACTAGCTCCAGTTGTGCACTGTGTAGTTCTAGGAGATAATCCTAGAGTCTTACCCACTGGGATTACGCAATGCGCAGTCCCAGCTAACATGCAAGCTACTAGCCTCCGTCATTGGCAAGCCACTAAACTACGAATTGTGCAATTCCAGTCATCATCACCTCCCGCTGGTAGTTGGGACTACACAATGCACTCTAGCTGACAATCCCTCACCTCTGAGATCCATATTTGCACAATGTTTCCCAACAGTTGCCCAGTTTGTTGCATGATGGGTCCTTGAAGTTCTTTTTATTTTAAGCTAGCATTTGCATGCCATTGGTGTCCTCTTTGTCTCGAGGTACATCAGTTTTTGGGCAACTTCTCAACAATACAGGCAACATGGTTTCTAATAGAGTTGGATCAAAGGATATTGTAGATAGTAGCACTGGGGATGTAGTTGAACAAGTGTCAATGAACTTCCCAGTCTATGCAGACACATAACTGTTCATAGAGAAGGACATGAATATTACATGGAAGGAAATAAAGGGAATATTTGCAGGCAGCTTCAAGGAAGATCTAGAAGATTGACAGGTCTTTGTCAACATTTACAAGTTAGGCTTGTACAGGGTTGCATGCAAGTACCCCACCTTCCCATATGCGAACATCATCCCCTGGATTATCTCACATACTGATCCCCAGATGATGACATTGAGAAGTGCCAGTGGAACAAAACTTTCTACCTTCAGGACAAAAAATTATCATCAGATGTATCACTTACCACACCTAGTAAACCGCATGGATGCACTCTTCTTTACTCTGAACAACAATGTGAAAACTAGAGACATCATGAAGTGTTGGGTAAAAGAGACATTGAAGTTCAGGTCGACACCTAATCAGGTCTACAAGACTAAGTCACTCAAGAAGGCCTACTAACTCTTGATCATATTTGCATGCCACTTGTACGGTCAAGAGAGCATGGTGTCCTTTCTGCAGAGTTGGGTGGTTATGTTGGATTAGTTGGAAAATGAAGGAAGGTCGTTCAACTAGTCGAATATGTTGGCTCTTTAGCTGAAAGTGCATGTGACTAATTCCTGGAATCCCTAGAATCTGTCTAAGGATGAGCAAGTGAGATTCTATATGTCCATGTACTTGCTTGATGCAATCTGTGTCCAACATCAATTTCTTGGCATGGGTTGGACATGGACACCGTCAGAGGATGTTGTGAAAATCTGTTGCAAGTTAATTTTTGAGTGCAACTAGTGAGGAGTCATGGTGAGGCTATCTGATGACTTCATCGCCCCGGTTTACAAGATGATATTTGAGTAGGGTCCACCTTGCATGTCCTAAGAAGCGATGCATGCATTTCTTAACATTGTAGATCGGCATGCCTCACCCAGTGGCACCTTCATCAGGATGTTTGGCAGATAGAAGCCTTCACATGTGCTACCAAGCTTTTACATGGATAATTTGGTCATGCAAGATGTTTCATATCAAATTTCCATAGGGTTATCAACAAGACTACATAGGAGGAAGAAGGAATCATGACTTGCTCTTCCTTTTTAGATTGGATTGTACGAGATCTAGAGCTTGAAGGATGTGGATGTCAAGGCCAAGGAATTAGAGAAGTTTGAGTTCGGCACCAAGGATTTCAATCCGTACGATACCCATTGCATATGCAAGAATTATTGTGCTAAGGTGTGTTATCCATGGATCCACGGGGCATGTCTTTGGCCATAGGAGGATCCTTGGAGGTATTCTTACAACTCCTCTAGGCTGAATGAATGGTTAGTATGCTATAGAATGGAAAACATCTATGCAGGTAGAAACACCATAGGAAGCAGCAAAAACAATAACAATGAGCAACAAACCTACGTAGGACAAAGGCAAGAGGAAGATGGCCAAGAACCTTTAGGCTGAGAAAAGATACAATTTCAGGGAAGATCCTCTTGTTGAGAAAGTAGCTTTGGAAATAGAGGCAAAGAGGTGACAACGCAAAAGGTGAGTAGAATGGAGGAAGAGAGAGAAGTAAAGGTTGGAGGATGCAGAGAGGAAGTTGTAGGAAATAGAGAAGAAGCTGAAAGAAGAGTAGGAGCAAAGAAGGAGATAAAGGGAAGAGAAGTAGAAACAAGAATAGGATGAAAGTCAAGGCACAATGACAGAGAAAATTGCACCTATATAGGTTGAGGAGTCATAACAGCCAACAAACGAAGAAGAGGGTGAGAAGGTGTAGGTTTGGGAACTTTCTTAGTAGATTGGGCAGATGGTTGAAGCAAAAAACATGGATTTGGAACAAGAGCCACAGGATCAAGATATTGACCTCATGCTGAGAGCATCCAAGGTCACCCCACAATCTCTGCCACCTCCAGAATCAGAACCTTTCCCAAGCAAGCACGGAGAGGTTGTTCTCCTTGATGATGACCCAAGGATGGATGTGTATAATCTATCATTTGATGAGCCACAACAAAGGATTGTACAGGCACGAAGAAATCAACTTCTGGATGATCACGCGTCACCTGCACACATAGAGGAAAGGGTGATTGTGTTAGATGTTAGAAGACATCTAGTTTCCATGGTAAATGCTTCTAAGGCTTATGTAGAAGCCACAAGTTCAACGGTGAAGTTCATGATAGTAAAGAATGATCGAATGACAAAGAACTTGCAATAAGCCAAGTAGAGAACATGACAATCTGCAAGATCTGCTATGGTAGAGATGAGAAAAGCAACACTTGTTGAAGTATCGACTCTTGACACCACCATGTAGAAATTGTATGATAGATTCGTCACTATGCACAAGGAAGTTGTTCATCTATATGGTTTTCAGCAACAATGCACGAAGATAGCCCAAACTCTCAAAGACATCGACGCTGCTATTACGCATGTACACGAATCGAGAATGAGGTACAAGGGAGCCCTGCTTTACTTGCAGAAGATAATGAAGCCACAGGAAGAGTTAGATAAGCACATATTTATATGTTGATTCAGAATTATGAGTAGCTCCCTCCACTCATCACCAACATTGAGGCTTACGATGCAAGGTTTTTCAAGACTCTGGATGTCAAGTAAGGTGTTGATGGTGTTGGACCCACCAACATTCAGGGGATCTCCCCGGTATGAAGTCCCAACTAGACCCCGCACTGTTTGGTGTAGGGGTCTCATCCAATACGATGGCCCAGTTTTCATTATTTTAGAGATTTGCCTTAGCTCTTGTTGTTCAAAACATGGGAGTGTTATGCTTGTAACTTCAAGAAAGCGAGGTGAGTGTGTCTGGTGAGTGCATAATGTAACTCTGTGTCCAGATTATCTTATTGTCAAAGGGGAGAGATAAAAGTGAGCCTCTTGATGAGAGGGAATAGTCTCAACCCAAGAAGAATCACACACAAACAACAAGAAGGCTTGTCTAGCATCAAGTGGAATAGTCCATAATGGATGTGGAAGTCGTGAAAGCCAAAGCTCAAGGGAAAAAATGTACACCATTCAACATAATAGTCCACACGGGGGTGATGGTCGTTAACATCAAGAAATACATAAAGATGGCCTGTCTAATGTTCGACGGAGTAGTCCACACAGATGGGACAAAAATGATAGAAAAAACAACACATATTCAACAATATGAGTACGAAGATAACTAAATTAGTTCAACTATCTTAGTATAGGTTAAACAAACATGCATTACAAACGTTTAAAGAATAGTCTTACAAACAGATACAAAATGTGTGTGAAAACGTGTTGGCCTGAGACAAGCTTCTGAATTAAACAAAAGATCCAAAACACATATGTACACCATATATCACTAGTCCTAGTAGTGGGACATTGGAGCCACTCCTCGCTCCTCAAAGAACATATTACAAACTCTCAAGGCTATGTGGGAGGAGCCAAGGTGAAAAGTCCTTTGCTCATACAATGAAGGGGTATATATAGCCAAGGGGGGTATAACTAACCTTTGTGACTCTTCGAATTCCCTCATGACTATTTGACTTCCTATGCTTTTTCGACTTTACATGACTCTTCGACTTTATATGTGGGTCTCTTGGACTTACATTTTACATTACGTTGTTTGAAAAAAGTATGGCCCATAGTAGTGATGTGGCTGAGACAACTCATGACACAACTTGACATGAAACTGCTAACATGTACGGGCTGATTTTGGTGTCCATGTCGAGCTATTGTGTTTCTGAGTGATGATATGCTCTCAGTCTAACATGTCTTCACCTCCACATGGAAAAGTGTGTGGGGTCTTCGATGGTTTTGGTATTTGCTTGATGATGCATGTGAAGGTGTCCCTTTTGCTCGGTTGCTCAATGTGCTTCAAGTGTTTGTTTGACCACAAGCAAGTGTTCTAGCATGCGCCTTTATTCCGTCACATTTGTCGTCATGCCATGTTTTATCTATGTGCCTATTCCTACAATTACTCATGACGAGACAACATCAAATCCAGAAATATCCTTGTACACCATGATACATTATTTTCCATTTTGGTGCAGGTGATTGGGATAGGGATAAGGCATTGAGAATGCGAGAGCACAACACAAGCCAGGATGCGAGACTTCGAAGCACTGTTGGGAAAAAATGCACAGATGTCACTGGGAGATATATTTTTGCAATCTTGGATAGCAGTGACAGCTGTGGGCCAAAACTTAGTTAGGACATAGAACTGCACAGTGTTCGAGAGGAAGGCCAAGCGGGGTGTCGGGGAGCTACTCGGCCAAATTACATAATTTTTCAAGGGAGCACTAGGTAGGTCATCTAGCTAGGATTTGTGCAATTTCTCTTCAAAGGATAGTGCGGGTAGCAGGAGGCACTGGTAGAAAAATTTGCGCAGTTTTCCAGAGGAGCACAAAGTTGGGCTGCGGGAGCTGCTGGTCAAAATTGCACAATCCTGAGAGACAGTTCGGGCCCGGACTGTTTTGTGCAGTTTCTGAGTTGGTTATAGAGTGGGGAATAAGGGATGGATAGGAGAGATCTGTGCAAAACCTGAGCAGGTTACTGAGCGAGGAAGAAGGGATGGCAGGGCACGACAACTCTGCACGACTCTTGGGCTGGTTGTAGAGCAGGAAGGAAGGGTAGGATAAGACAACTCTGCACAATTCTTGTGCTGGTTGCACAGTGGGAAGGATGGGAAGGGTAGGTCAACTCTATGCAATTTTGGAGCTCAGTACAACCCAAAGTCAGAGCTCAAGTTCTTTCTCTGGTTGACTAGCGGGAGGCTTGATGGGAGGTCTTGCGGGAAGAACAAAGTGGATCGGTTTCTCAGACAACTTCTACACAGTTCTAGGAGTCAGTTAGCTGTCTCATTCTAGAATTGCATAGAGAAGGTTGCCCGAAGGACAACCTCAAGCTCTGCGCAATTCTAGGCAGTAGTGCAAGGTCACTAAGATCAGGTCCAGTTTACTAAAGATTGTTCAGTCAACAGATTTTCAGGAAAATTGATTAAGTGTGAAAGTAAGTGTACTCATGCAGACACAACAATGTGATTACACACTTAGCATGACTCGACGACAAGACACCTCAAACCAGCAAGACAACATGTTCTCAGTGACACTGACTCGAAGGTTGAGAGCGACAAGTGTGACAGTTGAAATTGTCTTTGCACAACCGTGACGATACTTGTGCGAAAGTGTTTACAAATTAGTGTGTGAGTGTGACTGATGTTGACAAAACGAAAACAACTCATACACACAAAGACAAACCTTCAAAATGCCAAAACAAACTCGCAAGGATGACATAGCGATCAATATGCAAAAAGACGATCGATGATCGATCAAGCGAAGAGGGTGTGAAAACTCAACAAGAGATCATGGGATGATCCTGAGTGTTTGCAACCATCAAGGTAAAAACCAAGGAAGAATCTGAAATTTGAATGCAGGCAAAAATTTTGGAGGATGTTGTAGCCGCTATAACACTTGGTGACACACTGGTTGAATACCAGCTTATCTGTTTCGGTTCATTTGCAACACAGGGCCTTAGCCTTTTAGGAAGTATTGATTCATGGTGTAGGTTACTTTGGCTTCCCCACTTACCCCATGGACAAACATGGTTCACCTTGTACCAATTCAGTCAAACACAACAAAATTTTCAGCTAAATAACAGTGTTTCAAAATCGGGAAGGGTAGTTTTGTTCGCGAGCCTAAGATTCACAGAGTGTAAGTTTTCATATTTGGTGTTGCTTCGTGTTGTGGTAAAAAAACAACCCCCTCATTATTGATTTGTTCACTTCAAATGATGGGGACCCTTTCTATAATTTTTTTGGCTAAACACCTTTTAGGATTTTTATTTAGTTGATTATCTTACGCTTTTTTTAATTTTTCATTTTCTTTGGATTCTTGTTTTGATTGCTTTATTAAAATCGATTTTTCATAAGCTTCCCATTGATACTTGCTTTGCCTCATTTGGGTCAACTGGTTTGCAAACGACACTCTTTTGAAGTCTAATCATTTATCTATCCTGGGTTAAAATGCATAAAATGTACAATATTTCATGTTTGTAAACAAATTAGTTCAATAATGCATTTATTTTAAATATTAACCCCTAGTTAGTTTTTACTAACATTTTTCATTTTTACTTATACAACCAAATCATGAAGCATTGGGATTTTAGAAATTTACTCCAATTTCCAAATTAATTATTAATCTGCAAAACCCAAAACATTGAAGTGGCTGTAGTTTATTTTTATTTTCAAAATAACGATAAGTTAGAAACTAAAATTCATAAAAATAAAACCAAAATAAAAATTGACGTTTAATATTAAATTTTAAATTAATTAATATATTAAATATAATTCATTTAATTAAATTAAAATTTAATACATAAATATATATAAAATAAAATAATAATAATAAAAATTTCAATTGCATCCAGGCTTTTGATCGAATCGAAAGTTTTAATCGCAAACTCTTTAAAAAAGCCCTCTCCGACACTGGATCGTCGTCGATTATGAAAAGTCAAAAGTATAAACTTTGGTTTTGGTTTAAAGTTGCAAGACTCATTCATACGTAGTGAAATGCGTGAAGGTAGGGGTAGGATAGTTTTAATGTTAAAATAATTTTAATTAATATTTAATATTTATTAATTTAATTAATAATTTTAATTAATTAAATTATATAAAATTTAATTAACGCAATTGATTAAAATTTAATAATTATTTAGATAATAGTTTTAAAAGTGTTAATTATATTAGTTAGTTGGATTAATTAATAACAATTTACTAAAGAATTAGTTTAGTTCATAATTAACAATTAAATTAGAATTAATTATTAGATAATTAGAATTTTAATTTATGACTAAAATTTTCATTTTTTAGCTTAAATTTTAGAATTGTTCCAGATTTGACTCATCAACTTTGGAGGCTCATAGATTGAGTTTTACTTGGCCAAATGAAGCCTAAGACGACTCAGAAGAACATTTCTGAGGAGGTTTCACTAACAGATTTGGTCATTTATTGGGTCGAAAATCAGACAGAAGATCAAGCTCTGAATTTTTAAAACAAAATCAATTTTCTGAGTTTTATTTTCTGCATTTTTATTTGTCCAAGCCTTTTTTGAATGCAGATCCATTCGTCAATGATATCCTTGGTTGATTAAACCATTCCAAGCATCAATAGAAAGTTTATATTTTATTTTTAATTATTTAATTAATTGCATTTGATTGGATTTGTTTTAATGCCAGAAATAATATTTTGATTTTATTATTGCATCTTAATTTAGTTTGATTTATTTTTACAGGAGTATAAGGAATATAGAGAAAAATATATTAATCAATGAGAATGTTCCAACAATTAAAGATTGGAATTTTGAGCAAATAAAATTGATTGAGTAGATTTTTATTTAACAAACTTTCCTCTCAAAAATACCTTTGAAAATATTATAAATGGAAGATTGCAGAATGTAATTGGGGGCTGCTCTCCTCTACAATTTTAGACTTCTAACATCACTTCTGCAATAGAAATTTAGAGTTGTAGGAGAGAGGAGAGAAAATCTTAGATCTGGGGATTATTGAGGATTTTTCTTTTGTATCTTGAATTATGTATGATGGGCAAAGTTTGCACTAGTGTAACTCTAGCTTTGAAAGCAAAAGTTCAAGCAATGTAAAACACTGTTGGAGACGAGGGCCAGAGAATTGGATTCAATAAATTGGTATTTCTAATACTATTGTTTCAAATTCTAGTTTCATTTTTATGATAACAGGAATGTGTCATTTTATTCATGTTTGTGCACTTTTGTCAATATGGGTAATTTGTCTCAATATTGTTATTATATATCTCTGCTCTTATGGGCTAAATTCTGATTTATGAGTAACTATTTACACAGAAATCTGCCTTATAAAACTGATTTATTAAATAATAATGTGTTGTGAACTTCTTCCGCATATTATTATTTGATTATTCAAGTTACTGATTAAATGATCAATATCTTTTTGTGAACTTCTTCTTGAGTGTGTTGATTGATTATTTCGGTTAAGAGGTCTCAATAGGATGTGTCTTGGTATTCATAATGTCAATTAATTGAACTACTTCGTTAGCTTGATATTCATTAAAAGCCAGATATATTTAAATCCCAATACTTTAAATATCTTGCTCTTGGTTGGGTTAGATCTATATCTGCCTAATTAAGATAGAATTAAGATTAGTTTCTTTTGCTTGCATTATAGAATAAGTTTGCATTTAGATTAAGTCCTACATTCTTTTAAGTCCTCTTCTCGAAGAGGCAAAATCTTAGTTGTGGCTTGGCTGAACCCAAATAAGCTTAAGGTCATTCTCTTGCCCGATCAACAAAAAGAAATGATTTGATATCCCTGTATATTGGTAGTAAAGATACATCGTAAACCAATAGCGATAGGGAGAAGGTATCTGGACCTAGTTAAACTAGTTGGAGCCACCACTCCAAATGGAAAAGGAGCTGCTTTAAGGTCCAGACTAGGTGGTTATCCCCCAATGTTGAGGCAGACATTTTTGGCCCTCAACACTCTACTACCAGCAAGCCTAGACAGTACCCCGGCGAAGTTACGCAGGAACACAAGCATTGCTCCACTGCCAGCGAGCCTGGTCAATACCCCAGTGGAGTTTCCTTCTTCACCTCTCTGTGTAGGAAGGCTTTCTCTTATTTCACCTTTGTATTTTTAAAGAGGACTGTGCATAGGGAATTATTTATTTTTGGGGTGAAAGAGGGATCTTGACTTATTGAGAGAAGAAGAGGTTGTTCCTTTAGAGAAGCATATAAGACCTCTGATTTAGGTTTTCTTGTTTATATTTGTCCCATTCACCGTTTATATTAGTTGGATTAAGCTTGAACACACAGAGAAGGAGATTAATTATAGACATGGGGTTTCTAAGTTTGGACATAGGTTCATGGTTTGACCAGAGCTCCCCTTATAGACGGTTCGTATTTTCTGTCTAGTCTTCATCGGCCAAAAGTTACAACCAAGCATAGAGAAGAAGGACATAGGACTGACAAACTGTTGTAGTGTCATCAGAATTTTTAAACTCAGCCAGATACTTATTCAAAATTTAGAATAGTATAGGACAACACTTATTTACAAATTAAAAATGACAAGGCAACAAAAACAAAGCAAAGACAATAAAGCAAAACAGGAAAGTAAAGCAACAAAACAAAAACAACAAAGCAACAGTAAGCATTCTATGTACATGGGTGGGATGCGCCCCAGATAACTGAAAATAACATTTTAAATCTTGGCCATTAACAGGAAGGTTGTCAATCCTCTCGTCAAGTGATTGCAAGTGATATGTGTGCTAGCCAAGTTTTTCGTGAATCGTGTACGGACCAATCCACAGAGACTAGAATTTTGTGTATTTGCCTTTGTCTTCATGGGGTTTAGCCAATTTCAAAACTAAGTCACCCACAACAAAGCTAGCATTCCCTGTAGATTTACGATCGAACCATCTCTTGATATTGTTCTGGTGGAGTGTAAATTTTTCTTTTGCTTTCATCCGTTCTTCCTGTTACTTGTATAATGTGTCCATCCTACGCTAAATCAATAGACACAACTTACCCTCAGATTATTGGGATAACTGAAGAGCGGGCATGTAGATATTGGGTGGTAGGATGGCTTCTTTACCGTATACAAGGAAGTATGTGTTATGTTCCTATACCAATAGGAATCATAATTTTTGAATAGCTGAGGTCAAATCTATAATATGTACATACATTTGCTTCCTGCAAACATTTTCCATATTTGAAAAAATTGAAAAAAAAATAAAAATAAAAATAAAAAGATGGTATGTTCTAAAAGAAAAATCAAAGGAAAAAAAGAAGAAAAAGGTGAAAATGATGAAAAATGAACCCTAGAGAAAAATAAAAAGACCATGAAAGTGTGCAAGTCAAAATGCCACTACCATTTACTTTTGATGTAGAATAAAAATATTGTGTGTAGCTTGTTACCTTTGTCACAATCCATGGATAGTCAAAATGTTTAAACTTGGCTATTTCATGCTTTCAATTTCATGCTTATAGATAGAGGAATAAAATCTGACCAAATTTTTTAATCTTGGCAGATAAGTAGATAGGTAGAGTTAATAAAAGGAGCTTAACAGTTTACTCTAAGCCCTTATATGTAATAAAGATAGCCTTAGGTAGATTTCTATTGTAAAAGTAAAGAAAAATGTTTTGATAAGGGTTTGGCAGCTTAAGTGCACCCTAATAAAGAGTAGAAAAATGATAGGATGAATAGATGGATAAGTAGTTTCATGGTTGCAGAATTGTGATGAATGATTAGATAAGATCATATCATTTACCTTCATCATCAAATTTCTAAAGTATGGATGATAATTGAGCATTTATCAAGGAACACAGGCTAATTGATTAACTTCCCTCATTCATTACATTTTTCACTTAACTAATTTCCAAAGAAAGTTTTTAAGTATCTAAAACCTTAAGTTAAAGGGGCTCAGAGCATTTCTCTGACTTCTAGAGGGATCAGACCTTTGGCCTAATAACTTATATGTTCTAAGTACTAAAAGGCCCCTTATAAATATTCACCCCCTCCATAATTCACTTATTTCCCCTAAAAAATCCCTTTTCCTAAGGTAAAAGCACCATTTTCCTGGGGAAAGTAATCACCCCCATGTAAAACCCCTTTTTCCGTAAAAACCCACAAAAACACTTAGCCTAATTTATAATGTTACTATGTGAAAAGCTAATAAATTATAAATGTACGTCATACTTAGCGCTAAGTCATTTTCCATCTTTATTTCATATTAACTTTAACTTTATATATTAAATCCCAAAAATACCCCTTTCCCATATACTTTATTAAAAACCCCTATGTTAATATCCATCCCCGAAGTTTGAAACATAAACTTTATTAACGCAATGACTAAAGGGTTAATTAGGTCGATCAACGACTAACTAATAACCATGACCAACCGTCAAATAAAAGAAATTAATTAATTGATCAATGGTTAATTAATAATCAACCCCGCCAATGAAATCACTCTCGACATCATTAAACCTCCATAATCCTTCATTAATTAAATCCCACCATATTAAAAACCCTGTCGGGCCCCTCCATTAAACCTCATATCAAATCATGCCCTGATCAATGTATGATTTAGTCCCTTTTGATCTAATGATCGACGTTCATATTGGGCGGCCTCCGAAGGCCGACCTTTACCCGCCCAATATTTACTATTCACCCCACTGCTACGTGGCGCCCGATGAATGGCATTGGGCGGCCTCCCCACAAATCACTTTATACCAAAAGCGGTGCGATATGATCCCGCTTACCACCTCCTGTTAAACGACAAAATGTCACATCCCTCGCTTAACGCCAAGTTTCCTTTTCCCAATGTACTTGCCAAAATTATTGACTTTACGAATAAAACTAAAAAACTCATTGTTTTTTGTTTTATCGTGAAAAAGACCACTCAAACCTCCATGCAAGCACCATATTACGTGCAATCGTCAACCTACGTCCAACTGCCAACTTACCGAAGTTGTTGAAACTCTAAACCACCTTTCAGTCACGTGCGCTTCCTGCAAACAGTGCACAGTCACCATTACTCCGTTCAAAAGTCGAAACTAGGTATTTACCCCAAATTCGCTGAGAAACCCTATTTTATTCCCAAACCTGAACTAAATTGCTTCAAATTACTAAATAATTTAGTAAGATAAGTTGCCTGGTGACTCCAAAATATCCTGAATTAGACCTATTTTTCCCAATTTCACTGAAAACCCTTCGTCCCCGTCCTTGAATCCACAAGAACCAAGGATGGATGCCCCAATTGCATTGAATGTCATGCCCATTTCTACTCCTTGCATGGATTTAGACCATCTCTCACTAGTAGATAAAGATTTTTAGATTTTCAGATACCTTTATCCAAGAATCCCCTTTGAAACTATACTGTAGGTATAGAGACCAGTGTTTGAACCATGCAGACTACATAGGACTTTGGGAATCATGTTTACCCAAGTACCAGTTCCCCATAGCTCATATCTTTTCAGAGATTATCCATTACTGCCATGTGAACTACAATCCCAGCCAAAGGGTAGTGATGACCCCTGATCATTCTGTATTATTTACCATCATTGCTGAGTCCATAAATGAAATGCTACAATTATAAACAAGCCAAAGCCTAAACCCTCTTTCTGTTGGAGATTTGCTGAACAAATACCCTACACTCACCTCAATCAAACTTGCTCGGTTATACCAGACCTTCACCAGGGAAGAACAATACATTCCAAAGGACCATCCCCCTTACATGTGGACTATATTCTCTGATCTTGGCCGAGACATCATAGAAATGATATCCAGTGTGTTAGGCCATACTACAAGTGAATTTGTTGATGAAATTATTATAGCCTTTATATCCATATACTCTCCTAGGAAGCCCCTAGCCATCATGTTTGACTATTCTAAGTTCATTGCTGATAAGATGTATGATCAATTTATGAGGATGGATAATGAAAGAGTGTTCAAATATTCTTCAGTTTTATATCATCTCTTCCTGTATTATCAAGCTGAAAAATTCCCAATCACACTTCAGAAGCTTGATACCAGAGGCAACCCTAGATCAGTGGTCTTCTGGACTTCATTAATCCACCTACATGACTCTCAATATTCTTATACTAATTTCATAGATCTCTTTGTACACCCAGTGGCAACTATGTTATTAGGAAGCCCTCCCACATAATCAGTGCAAATATCAGGAGGGTCCTACAGTTGTCCAAACAATATAAAGTGAGGGATTGGTACTTGCACCAAAACCACATTGAAATCAGAATATATGAATGTGACTTGACTCCCTACAAACTGCCCAGATACCTCCCTATGAGATTATTTTCTCTGGAGTACTACAGGAAAATGATCAATTCATATGAGGTGCATTTTGTGAAGGCCAAGAAGAAAGCTCAACTTAAGATAAAATATCAACATGGCCCTTTCATATGTAACAGTAGGGAAGCAGGGAAGGAAGCTGAGGAAATCCTCCAAAGACTGAGACTGAAACAAAGTTTTATCTGGAACTATGACTCTTTAGAGTTCATTTGCAATAGGAGACAAAAGAAAAAATTATCTCTTTATATCCACCATAGAATTCCTGAAATTGAACAATATGCTAATCAACTTGAATGGGTGGAAAACACTTTGGTAGACCGATATAGCACAAAAGTTGTTGTCGATAATGTATTTATTGATTTATAAACAAGACTTGATGAGGATTCATTTGTACAGGTGCCAGGAGAGTCCTAATCTCAAAGAGAATCTCAGGGACACAATGGACAAACAACAAAAGAAGGACCTCAAGAGAAGCAACCATCAGAGCAGCTAGAGGCATCAGAACAACCAGAGATTTTAGAAGAGTTTGCTCAACCTGAACATATCATGAGAAATCCTCCTATTTTACAGACTCCTCTAAATGAGAAGAGGAATCCTAAAAGAGATAGAGAGGAGGCCACTCCTTCTAGTAGACCTATTGCCCAAACTTATGTCAAAAGGCAGAGGTTGAATCCATTTTCAGAACAAGAGTTTACTGAAGAAACAATAGGAACTACAGGTACAGGAAGCACAGAAAGCAGGTAGACCACACTCTCTGGAGGTACACAAGAACCTTCCACTTCACAAGCTCAAATGCTAGAGAGACAACCGAGCGTGGAAGTATCTTCATTCAGAGCTCCAAGTGGCCAGAGCCAGGATATTAAAGAGAAATACAAAGAAATCAAGGCAAGAAATGAAAGATTGAAGGCCCAAAGTTATGCACACTACCTTAAAATGTCTCCAACAAATAAAACAAGGCTAATGCCAACCTTTGACATAAAGGAAGGTAATATGCAAAAGAGTTTCTTGAAGCCAACTACACAGTGACCCAGGTCAATTACATATTATTTGAAAATAGAATTTGAAGTATTGGCAAAGGATATCCATTCTATTAACCAAATAGAATTACACAAGTAGACTAGGGAAATGTTTTACTCCACCTTGACCAGCAAGGCAATTGTAGCTCACCAACTCCAAAATTCGCTGAATAACATATCAGCATAATTCTAGTTAGAGAAGGCCTCATCACAGGCCAAAGATACTAGAATAAATTCCCTAGAGGACTTAGTCATAGAACTGGGCCATGACCCCAAGGATGTGAAAGCTGCAGAAACACTTATTAAAAATAAAAACGATGACATAGTTGCACTGAAGAAGCAACTCAAAATTCCCCCTCTACATCATCCTCAGACAACTGAAGTATTGGAAACTTAGAAGGAGGGAGAGCTTATGGACTTAGTCCTTAAGATGAATGAACAATTGAAAGAAACAAAAAAAGAACTGGATAACTTGATACAGTCTAAGCAGAGTGAGTTGGCCACCACTCCTCAGACTGTAATTCCTACAGTCTCTACAGTAGTACCCTCCACATTGGCTGATGCCTTAGCACCCATAGTTCCACCAGCTACAACTTTGCCAGTTACAGGTACATCAGCAGGCAGAGGGGAATTTACAAACGTAGGGACATCCACAGAAAAGACAACTGAATTGGTAAAAGCCATGGAGTAAATGAGCATCTATGCTATTGAGCTTAAGAAGCTTAGAGAAAAATTGTCAAGTTTGGAGACTGATTGCAAACATATACAACAAAAGGAAGAAGTTTAGAAGAGTCAGAGAATGGGATAAAGAATAAAAGTCCTTGAAAAGGACTTAACATTGCAAGAACCACTTGGAGACATGAAGGAAATTCTTTGGGTCAACATCATTGATTCTATCAATGATGTTTGGCCATCTATTCAAGTAATTTTTTAACAAACTGAACTAGTAAAAGTAGCTACAGAAGCAATCCACAAGATAAGGGAAGAAGTGGGAGATAAGCCTGAAGAGGCCAACCTATTGATAACATTTTTGAACAACAGAAACAGGTACCAGCTTGATGAACTAGAAATAGAAGATAGAACATCATGTTAGAAAATTATATATTACAGAGCAATGAAACACATAAAATATTGCAGAAATACAAACACAGAAAACACATAAAACAAGAGAGACACAGATATACATGGTTCACCCAGTTTGGGCTATGTCCATGGAGAAACAACCAATCCTTCTTTTATTATATTATCTAGCAAACTAAAAAGATATAATCTACAACAAATTCGATGTAACTCCCTCTTCGCTCTCAATCTCCTCTCTCTTCCTCACCCAGAATACAGATGTACGTAGACGCAATACAATTCCCTCATATATAGTGAGGGGTTGCCTTCTAGGGAAAAAAACCCTAAATTAAACATAACTTCTACCATCAGATTATTCGCTTAATGAATGACCCAGATTGAATAGAAATTACTAGACTTCTACAAGGCAATTTTACATCTATTTTTACCTTCGGGGGGCATTCCTCTCGAACCCCCACCGGGGGACCGCTGGCCCCCGTATGCCTCAACCGGGGGGGATTAGCCCCCTCGGACCCCTGCGGGGGGGACAAGTCCCCCTCGCACCCCCCTACGTGGAGGGGTGTACTGTCTTCTTAGGGTATACATCCAGCTGAAACCTTTGAATACAGAAGATAATCAGGCTCCACACCCAACACATCAACCATCATAGAAATAAAGATGGTTCTCACCAAAAGGAACCTGATGCTCAATCTGGAGAAAAGGTGCCAAAGTATCCAAGCTGATATTGACAGTTTTATGACAAAGTTTGGTATTTTAAGAGAAAAAGGACTTCCCAGTCCTATGGTAATAAATGATAAGCTGATGACCCATGATGTTATGTTGAAATATTAAACAAATTGTCCAACAACCAAGCTAGTACCTCAGGGGTAAAAACTCTGCCCGCTGGAAAGGTATTATATGATAGTTTAGAAAATCTATTTTTCATAGAGCATGAGGTCAAGCACTTGTTCGTTGATAGGCCAAAATTTTCCAAGTATACAGAAGCTGATGAGATATATAGGAAAATGATAAGGATGAAATTACCTGATAGTGAATGGTGGATGAAATTAACAAATTTACTATAAAGTTACTGCAGTAAATCTATGTGGTTTCCAGTTAAAACAGGTAAAACAGAGTCAAAGTGTAACACGTAAAGAGTATCAGTAGGTAGAAGACATAAAGTGAATTCAACACATAAGTATCAAGCAACTGAAAGAGCCAAATTTGAATTACAATAGCCAACACAGTCACAATAAAAGGGACAACAAGAAGACAGTTCTCCATCTGTCTCGATCTTTGTGTTGAAGATATTTTTGGTTTCCTAAAATAATTCTCATCTTGTTATGAGATATTTTGTAACATGTTTTGTATAAATACTTCACAAATTGAAGTAATTAGGGTGGATTAAAATACATTTCTGTAGACATTTTATATTGAGCCAAGGAGCTATTGTATTCAATACTGGACTGGTTTTGCTGGATATGAAATAAAGCTGAGGACATTTCACTGAATTCTTGTGCACAATTGGAACAAATAAGTATTATCTCTTCATGTTTAAATATTGTTTTCTCTTCATGTTATGAATATTCATATGCGTTTCTTATGAAATCTGAAAAATAAACAAGGAATGATATCTCAGAATTAGCTTAAATGCTCTCTGTTTCAATTGCTTACTTTTTATATGTTTTTTACTAAACTATCTTGGTCTGGGAAATTTTAATTGCTCCCTTACTTCTGTAGTTTACCCCCTTTGGTCCATAGTAAAGGATTCTTCATTTCCCTTTGCAACTGATCACCCTTCCTTTCTTCATCTTAATCTTGATTAAGGATTCTTCATTGCCCTTTGCCCTGGTTAGGACTATCTCATCCATTTGAACCTGTAGATTTTGTTTTGCTATGCTAGCCTACCTTGTGAACTCTTACCCTAGTGATTGATCAAATCTAGTCCAACCACCCTTGATTGACTCCATACCCCAATGGCTTGAATACTTGCTCTGCCAATATGTTTTCTTAATTCCACCACCCAATCAAAACAAAACATCATGAGCACTAATATCTAGCCTGGAATCTACCCAAAGCAAAGTTAAATTATAAAGAGAGAGCCCTCTCTGGACTTAGGTTGGCTAGAACCCGAGTCTAAAAGATTAGGTTTTTGGTTACCTCAAACTATTCCTTCTTTGATAACTTCTAGGGAAAACATCTGAGTGATAACAATATGGAGATGTGTTCAAAGAGTGCTTGGGTGTAACTTAGTCAGCTTAAAGTGCATTCACCAGGGTAGAATGCCAGTTTCATTGTTTAGAGTAAATGGTCTTTTTGATGATGCGAATAAGGTACTTGTTTTTCGATTCAACAATACCATTTCCCTGTGGGTAGTAGTTAGATGAATGTTTAAGAACAATACCATATTGCAATGAAAAATCATACAGTTTCAATGAAGAGAAGTAAGTTTCATTGTAAAAAAGAAGTGATACAGGAACACCAAACCTCGAAATGATGTTCTGTAGAAGGAAGCTGATGATTTCCTAGTTGTTCACTTGTTTGAGAAGAACTTCTTCCTTCCATCGCATGAAGTATTTTGTAGTAGTCAGAATGTCACGGTGTTTCCTTGATGAGTGGGGGAAGATTTCCCCAATGATGTCTAAGCCCCACTTTTGGAATGGTTCATCCACTGCAACAAGCTGCAGCGGGGCTGCTGACTTCGTGTTCTGTCGGCACATCGTTGATAGACCTGGCACTTGCAGGTATAATCATGTGCATCCTTAAGAAATGTAGGTTAGTAGAAATTGACTCTCATGACTTTATGTGCAGTTTTCTTACTTGTGAAGTGACATCCGATTGGTCTATCATGCATGTCACACACTCTCCCTAAATCTTGTGCCTCCAGGCACCTGAGCAAAATTTAGTTGTTGTGCTTTCTGTAAAGCACTCCATGCACCAACTGGTAAGATAAGGCTTTGAGGTGAAGCACCCTCTTCTGTTGCATGGAAAAGTGAGAGGGAAAGGTGTCATGCTCAAGGTTTTGGCACACTTCTTCGTACCAAGAGTTGTTGTGCGAAGTGGGTGGTTCTCGCTCTATATTATACATATCGATTTCTTGCTCCCAACCTGCGAGCTCTTCTTCTTCCTCTTGGGTGTGTACTGCTTCTGCTGCAATTCTGCAGAGACCATGACCCTTGACAGTGTGAACTAGATTGATATCAAGATCATACTCTTGTAGTCCTGTCATCCAGTTCGCACGTCTTTCACCTAGCTCTTGTTAAACAAGCAACGCTCTGACTGCTGGGTGTGGCACAAAGAATATGCAATGATTTTTTAGTAGGTAGGGTCTAAAGCGTTTCACCAAATTGTATACAACATATGCAAGTTTATCCATGACATGATAGTTGAGCTTGTGTCCCTACGTTCTCGCGCTCATGAAGGAGTTGGGACGTTCTTTGTTCAGCTCACCCTTCTGTTGGAGCAATGCAACGAGTCAATCGTTGGAAGTGAATGTATACAACAAGAAATATTTTCTAAAATCTGGGTTATACAACATAGGTGCATGTGCTATTTTTTGCTTGATACGAGAAAACACATCCTTTTCCTTCTTTCCCCAGCTATAAACTGCATCCTTCTTGATCATATCTTGGATAGGTTTGACAATTTGTCATGATATGAGATGAACTTCCAGAGGAAGTTTATCTTTGCTAAGAAGGACTGCATAGCTTTCTTGTTGACTGGGTGGGGAATCTACGTGATAGTTTGAACTTGATTTAGGTCAACCTTAATCCCACTCTTGGTGATGATATGCCCAAGGAGGTTCCCCTTAGAGACTGCAAATACACTCTTCTTAGGATTCAAGGATATCTCATACTTCCGACACTGCTTGAAAATATTCTTGAGATGGCACAGGTGGTCTGATCGCTTTCTTGAAAAGACTGTCATTTCATCAAGGTAGACCACCACGCTCTATCTGGTAAGCCCACGAAAGGCGATGTCCATAGGACGTTGAAAGGTTGTTCTTACATTCACAAGCCCAAATGGAATTCTTCTATAAGAGAATGTACCCCACTTGGAACATAAGGTAGTTTTAAGTCTATCAGGTTCTGCTATTAGAACCAAGTTATATCCAGAAAATACATCAAGGAGAGAGAAAATTTCAGCTCTAGATATTGTTTGCAAGATGTTCTCCATAGATGGTGTTATCACTCCTCCGAATCTCCAAAGCTGAGGAAGAGTCCAGTTGAGGTAACCACAGACCAATATTTTGACTTGGTAGCTAGCCCTACCAAGCCGGAGAGGTCTCTCTCTAAAGGATCGTAGCCAAGAGGGTTGGATGTATTAGGCTTTTAGGCTAGATATAGTAGCTCAATTTTTTGGTTTGATTTGATTAGGGTAGTCATTGGATGAGTGAATTAGGTCAAAGAGTGAACTAGGTTAGGGCATGAGAGAATTAGAATTGAAGACATATGATGAGGCAATGTAGGAAAGTTACTTTGAAACTTTTTTGTATATTGATGAAATGGTTTAGACTGGTGAGGTGCTAAAAAGAGCATGAAAATCATTAATTCTTTTTAAACTAAAGAAATGAAACAATTTATGATGATTTTCCCAAAACAGAGCATAGAAGATGAATTTTGCTTATCACACCTTTAAAATAAAACACATTTAGAATTGAAATGGATCATGGAATATAAAAAACATTCACACACATGTAATTGAAGAAGAAACAATATCAAAATACCATGCCACAGGAATCCTACCAGAATAGTTGCAACTCATCCAATATATTCTATGCCAAAGTATGAAACACTAATACAATATCCAATGGATCCCCCCCATAGAATGACTAAAAAATTACATGATATAGGCCTCAAACCAACTCATCCTAACCTCAAGGGTCGAATCCATGAGAGGAGGATCAGTTACAACAAAAATGAAACAGATAGCTAGAGTGTAGGGTGGTCAAAGTGACTCATCCCTAACTTAAGTGAACTGATTCATTACATCTCATGGAGGCCATTTACCTAATGTACTTACCCTAGGTAATAGTAAAAACATGATAATTACATCAATAATATCAATTAAATTAGTAAAATATTGATTTCCCATAGGTAAAAATCAAATTTGGAGAAGAAAAGTGAAAAACTAGGCCAATGTCAAACGCACAACGCTAGTGTCAAATGTGCAGCGCCATCTTCAGACCCACTTTTTCCTACATTCCCGGTGTCCAAATTGAGCCAAAGATAGCTCATTGGAAATATTATCATGTCTAGTTTCCAAATATGTATTTATTTTTCAAAATAAGCTTGCTTTGACCCTCCAAAACTTCATTCTCCCAAAAACGTACAACTCGAGAAGAAAGTGTGTAGTGCCAGAAGCAAGTGCGCAACACCGACTTCAAATTGACTTCTGAGTGCCTTCCTAAAGAAAATATTGAGCCCATGATATATTTTTGGAAATATATCTCTCTTTTCTACACAATGTACCTATCAAGCATTGAAAAAGATCAAGTATAGCCCCTGAAAACCCAATTCTCCCAAGATTGGTCAAAACATGCAGGAGGGTGCAAAAATGAAGTATGATCTTGAATGACACTTTTGGAGGTCTTTGTCAACTTAAAATGGAGCTCATTATAGCTTAGTAGAAATATATTTCTATATAGTTATCATTTGACACATCAAGCAAGTCATTTTGACACTCCAACTAGGAGAAAAATCGATTTTCCCAAGGTCACTCCAGAAGTGCGACAACTCTCTTATAACAATTGTATTTTTGACATTTCTCCAAAACCAAAACACCTGTGTAAAAAATTAAGGAGTTTTTTCATCCTTGGACTATTATGGATAACACCCTCTCTCACTTTTGTAAAATTCATCTCTTTTCGGTTGGAAACATATTTTGAAGAAAAACTGACCCTATGTGTGGCAAATGATTTGTCCCTTGGAATGACTTCTTGAAAAATGATGGATACATGATCTTTATGAGTTGGAATGGCCTCATAATTGCTGAAATGACCTCCCTTAGGCCTCCTCTACTCAGATGTCTCTGATTCCATAGCCAACCCTAGCTCAGTGGGAGAAGAAATTAGGGTTTAGTGTAGGCAAAATAGGGGATTTGGGAAATTTATAGGAATGAAGGGACATAAAGGGGATAGGAGGCTTATAAATTCTTAGGAAAATTTTGGGAGGTGGGGAGGGATGTTAGGAAGTAAGGGAAACTATAATTTTAAGGATTGAGTGAGGGGAAGGAGTCCAAAAGGGTGAAACACATGCCTAGTCTAGAAAAGTGTCAAAATCGTAGCAATAGGCTAGGGTTTGTAGAAAAATGATGATTTTGAGGGATAGGAGTGATGGGAAGTGTTTAGGAAGGTATATTAAAGATAGGGGAAGGCGTAAGAACATCAGGATACAATTTTTGTTGATGATTTAACCATGGAGGTCATGAAACCAAGAAAAATGTCCTCAAAACCCTAGGAGAGGGAAATGAGAGGAATGGGCATGGGAAAAGGTCAAGGGAGGTAGACGGATTGTAGGTGAGTGAAATATTTATGGTTAAGAGTGAAAATGAGCCTTCCCTTGGTCTTTGATGGTCATTATACCTTATTTAAATTTTTAAAATTGATCTTGCGACCCACTTTTTTCCTTTTTTCATTCACCTTACTCTTGGAAACTATACCTTTACACTTGACTTTTTCTTTGAGAAATTGATCACTTGATGTACATTCAGAACACTCTGAACTTTGAATTTTTGGAACTTTGAATTAGCAACTTGGAAATCATGTGCTTATTACATTTGAAGACATAAAATTAAATAGTGAAAAATAAAATTACATCTCTGTTTTTTGGAATAAAATTACAATTTGGAAATGAAACTCATACTTGAAATCAAAATTACAACTTTGGCAAGAATATTTACATGTTTTCAAATCCTCTTTAAATGAAAAAGGGATGTTATTGGTGTTCACTCTCATATCTTTACTGGCCTTATGCAGTGAAATGGTGTTTTATTAGACATTGAAAGAATGAAACCTAGAGACCTAATGAAAACCTTGAGCGAGTAGACTTCGTCGTGACTTGACTTACATAAAGACATGATGAAATGAGCTTTCATGATTGAAGTATGCTCCGTAAGAAATGAAGGTGGGCCAGAAAGTATATATTTTTTAGGGAGAGTGAGGTTTTTGATTAGGTCTACCATCAGTGAGTAAATTTTTGAGTGAGGACCTAGGTGGAATGACAAAAATTTCTGAGTGAGACCCTAATATGAATATGAAAAGAGAAGTTTTGATCACTGATGGAAGTATGCAAATATTGACACTAACATCGACCTTATTTGGGTATGGCAACTCCTTGGAGGTGTCAAGAACACTATAGACAAATTGCCTAACCATGTGGGCCAATACGATAAAAAAGTCAATAAGTAATGAGCATAACTAAATGCTGCAAACCCAAATGATACAAACTGACTTGTGATAAACTGAAAACTATCTCACATTAAACTGAAAACTGAATTGTACCTTCAACTGTAAACCCTACTAGAAATTGACACTGAAAAAAATGCTTGGAGTGTTGAGCTTATTCATCACACCTTATCTACTCTAACTGATCCATAAACAGTCTAATCAAGTGAAGTCGAAGATCCGATGTAACTAATCAAGTACATGACTACTTTATTGATGCTTGTATTCGGCTCCAACAAGCATAAAGAAATATTGAGTAAATGATAACTCAAAATACAACCTGATTTCAAACCCTGTGTTGGTGAACAAAACAATCTCCACCTTTTGTGATGCTTGCAAAAGACTGCCCAAGGGGTCTTGGAAATCATGAAGCATTACCTTTTGTGGATCCACAAAAGGAAGGAAGATGCTTTCAAATACAATGGCTGATTGTTCTTCTTCATTTGGGTTATCCTTCTTAAATAGAAATGCAACAATGTCATGTTCTATACCATCCAGATCAGAGACAAGATTTGTATGTTCTTGCAGATCTTCATTTGAGGTAGCCAAATCAACATCAACACAAATATCTACAAGTGACTTTTCATGTATATCAGAAAAAGAATCATCTAGGCTTTGAAAAAAATCTATATCTTGATCATCTGAAGGCTACTGAACATGTTCATCAATCTCATGACAACAAACTTGTTGTACACTATTTTTGGCCGCAATGGATAAATAATGACTCTCTAGAGTTTCTATACAAGCAAACTCAAAATTCTGATCTGCACATATTTCTTCCTGAATTAAAAACTAAGAAGAGGAAAGGAATGAAGGGCAACTGGAAAGAACATCTTTATATATATCTTGATCGCTTGAATATTGGCAAGACTGCTACAAATTATTATCAACTTAGTATGATGGAAGATCATTGTCATCTTTTGAAGAAATCTGCTCAAGTTCGCTGTCATCTAGGGTAGAATCCATGATCTTCTCATGGTGGTGAAAAGGGTTTTCATTTAAAGCATCTAAGATTTCATCATCCATGAAATCTTGATCACCATAAGCACTTTCCATCTCTTGAATAAAATTCTCAAAGTGATCACAACAATCCTCAATCAAAAGCAGAGAAGGATATGCTTCTCTGTACTTCTCACAAAATACCGAGTGAAAATGTTTGAGAGAATAAATACAAGCAGAAGGCAAGCTTTCATACCAAAACCGTGCTCTTTCTTCTAATGTGACCATGAACATCTTCATTAAACAATCTTCATGAAAATTAATCCTTAGCTTATGCACATGCATATGGAATCTTATTAAATGAAGTGTAGCATCATCACCCGAGGCATACGATTTGGAAAGCCTGGAACATGATCTCGATGCATAGGAGCATACCTTATGGATTGAGAACTCATTTTGATTTCTAGTTCCTGCTGCCAGTGGAATATTTGAATCAAGTTGGAGTTGCCACGTGAATGTTTCAACCTTCATATGTGTCTGATTATTTTCCACCATCAACAATTAGATCTAAACTTTGTCATTTTTTCCTAGGGAAGATATGATCTCTTGTGTCCCTGACAACGACGCCAGTATGTTATCACTCCTCCAGATCTCCAAGGCTGGGGAAGAGTCCAACTGAGGTAACCAATGACCAATCTTTTGACTTGGTAACTAACCCTACCAGGATAGAGAGGGATCTATCCAAAGGCTCATGACCAAGAGGGCTGTATGGATTAGGGTTTTAGGCTAGATATAGTAGCTTAGGGTTTTGATTTGATTTGATTGGGGTAGTCACTGGATGAATGAATTAGGTTAGAGAGTGAACTAGGTCAGGGCATGAGAGAATTAGAATTACAGACATCTGATGGGGCAAGGTAGGCAAGTTACTTTTACACTTTGTAGTATATTGATGAAATGGTTTACACTGGTGAGGTGCTAAAAAGAGCATGAAAATCATTAATTCTTTTTAAACTAAAGAAATGAAACAATTTATGATGATTTTCTCATAACAGAGCATAGAAGATGACTTCTGCTTATCACACCTTGAAAATCAAACATATTTATAGTTGAAATGGATCATGGAAGATACAAAAAATTCACACACATGTAATTGAAGAAGAACCAATATCAAAATACCATGCCATAGGAATCCCACCAAAATAGCTGCAACTCATCCAATATATTCCATGCCAAAGTATGAAACATTAATACAATATCCAATGGAGTCCCCCTATAGAATGACTAAAAAATTACATGATATAGGCCTCAAACCAACTCATCCTAGCCTTAGGGGTCTAATCCATGAGAGGAGGAGCAGTTACAACAAAAACTAAACTGATAGCTAGAGTGTAGGGTGGTCAAAGTGACTCATCCCTAACTTAAGTGAGTTGATTCATTACATCTCATGGAGGCCATTTACCTAATGTAATTACCCTAGGTAACAGTAAAAACATGATAATTACAACAGTAAACTATTTATTTCCCATAGGTAAAAATCAAATTTGGAGAAGAACAGTGAAAAACTAGGCTAGTGTCAAACACGAAGCGCTAGTGTCAAATGTGCAGTGCCATCTTCAGACCCACTTTTGCCTGCCTTCCTAGTGTCCAAATTGATCCCAGGATAGCTCATTGGAAATACTATCTTGTATAGTTTTGAAATATGCCTTTATTTTTCAAACTGGACTTGATTTTACCCTCAAAAACTTCATTCTACCAATACTGGTCAAACATGCAACGCCAGAAGCAAGTGCGCAACACTGAATTCAAATTGACTTTTGAGTGCCTTTCCGAAGTGAAAATTGAGCCCATGATATCTCCTTGGAAATATCTCTCTAATAGCTACAAAGTGGATCTATCGAGAATTGAAAATGATTAATTAAAGGCCCTCAAAAACCAATTTGCCCAAGATTGGTCAAAACGTGCAGAATGAGGGTGCAAAAATGAAGTGTGATATTGCATGAAACCTTTGGAGGTCTTCCTCAAAACCAAATTGAGTTCATTATAGCTCATTAAAAATCTATTTCTGTTTGGTTATTAGTTTACTCATCAAGCAAGTCATTTGGACACTCCAGCTAGGAGAAACATTGCTTTTCCCAAGGTCACTCCAGAAGTGCAACAACTCTCTTATAACAAATGTATTTTTAACATTTCTCCAAAACCATAACACATGTTTAAAAATTGAAGGAGGTTTTTCATCCTTGGACTATTATGGATAAAAAATCTCTCACATTTTAAAAATTCATCTCTATTTGGTTGGAAACATACTTTGAAGAAAAATTGGCCCTATGTGTGGCAAATGATTTGTCCCTTGGAATGAATTCTTAAAAAATGATGGAGACATGGTTTATGAGTTGGAATGGCCTAATACTTGCTGAAGTGACCTCCCTTAGGCCTACTCTACTCATATGTCTCTGATTCCATAGCCAACCCTGGCTTAGTGGGAGAGAAAATTAGGGTTTAATGTAGGAAAAACATGGGATTTGGGAAATTTATAGGAATGAAGGGAAATAAAGGGGATAATGGGCTTCTAAATTATTAGGAAAATTTTGAGAGGTACGGAGGGATGTTAGGAAGTAAGGGAAACTAGATTTTAAGGATTGAGTGAGGGGAAGGGGGCCAAAAGGGTGAAACACAGGCCTAGTCTAGAAAAGTGTCAAAAGCGTAGCAATAGGCTAGGGTTTGTAGAAAAACGATGATTTTGAGGGATATGAGTGATGGGAAGTGTTTAGGAAGATATATTAAGGACAGGGGAAGGCATAAGAGCATCAGGATACAAGTTTTGTTGATGATTTAACCATGGAGGTCATGAAACCAAGGAAAATGTCCTCAAAATGTTAGGAGAGGGAAATGAGAGGAATGGTCATGGGAAAAAGTCAAGGGAGGTAGATGGAGTGTAGGTGAATGAGATATTGATGGATAATAGTGAAAATGAGCCTTCCCTTGGTCTTTGATGGTCTCTATACCTTGTTTAAATTTTCAAAATTGATCTTGGGACCCACCTTCCTTTTGTCAATCACCTTACTCTTGGAAACTATACCTTTACACTTGACTTTTTCTTTGACAAATTGATCACTTGATATACATTGAGAACACTTTGACCTTTGAATTTTTGGTCCTTTGGCATTTTGGAACTTTGAATTAGCAACTTGGAAATCATGTGCTTTTACATTTGAAAGACATAAAATTACATAGTGAAAAATAAAATTACATCTCTATTTTTTGGAATAAAATTACAATTCGGAATGAAACTCATACTTGAAATCAAAATTACAACTTTGGAAAGCATCTTTACATGTTTGAAAATCCTCTTTAAACGAAAAAGGGATATTATTGGTTTTCACTGTCATACTTTTACTGGCCTGATGCAGTGAAATGGTGTTTTATTAGACCTTAAAAGAATGAAGCCTAGAGGCCTACTGAAAACCTTGAGCGAGTAGACTTCATGGTGAATTGACTTGCATAAAGACATGATGAAATGAGCTTTCATGATTGAAGTATGCTCAGTAAGACATGAAGGTGGGCTAACAAGTATATATTTTTGAGGGAGAGTGAGGTTTTTTTACTAGGGCTCCCATTAGTGAGTAAATTTTTGAATGAGGGCCTAGGTGGAATCACAAAAATGTCTAAGCGAGACCCTAATATGAATATGAAAAGAGGATTTTTGATAATTGATGGTAGTATACAAATACTGACACTAAAAGACGACACTGGGTAGTTGTCTTGTACGAGGCCCTGTTAAGATTTCATAAATCTATGCACAGGTAGATCTCCTTGGACTTCTTCCTTACAGGAACTGAATTCGAAACCCAGGTAGAATGAAAAACCTTTTATATGATCCGAGCATCCAAAAACTTAGTCAATTCTTTCTGTATGAGGGGTTCAAGTCATTTTTGGATAGAGGATCTCCCGCATAATGGTTTTGGGGCTTAAAGCCCACCATTTTGGGTACTGATATTGTAAAAGTTTCGCGAAGTGCATGGAGCGCAAACTATAATGGGTCAAGTCAAAGGGTTGTCTGCCTGAAAATAATGTAAAATAATAGAAATCAGGTCGGCCTGCCCATGGTCCGCGAACAATGGGAATGTATAAATAGAGCAAGGATCTAAGGGTAGAAAGCAAATTTAGCTTTTGATTAAGATCTAAAGTGTATGGGTTTATAAAAGCAAGATTGCTCTTAGTCTGTAAGTCCAAGTTGTGGTTGGTAGTAGTTAGAGTAGGCTCTGTAGCTGTGCATAGAGGCCTGGTAGAGTTCGCAACTATGTGCACAGACCCCTGTAGCTGAGTGCGCAGGGTGGAAGTGGATTTTACTAAATGGAAGATTAATAAAGATAAGTGTTTATGAATTATTGTGCATCTGGTCATAGATCTATATGTTTATTCTTATGTTATGGTTTTATGCATATCTTTAAGATTTATGGTTGCGCACTGGTTATAACTGCTGAATTCTTGATTAAAGACCTTAATAATTAGATTAGATCTACAATAATCGCGATAATAATAAGGAATCTAGGAAGTGCCTCGTCACAGAGCTACGTGAAGGACAGACAGCTGTGCAGAGTAGTGCAAGTGCGCAGATCAGTTGAAAACCCCTCTATACCTCGTCAAGACATCCCTAGGGTGCAAAAACCTGGTTCCAACACCCTCCCATACTACTTTATTGAGACTTTAGTCCGCGCTTTGCAGATTGTTGCCGAAAGGGCCAATATTGTGGGATTTGTTTGGCTAAAACAATTCCGAACTTGGGCCAGGCCCCAATAAGCCAACAAATGGTTCGGTTGCCGGGACTGGGATTTGCCTAAGGGATGTCTGATGTCGGAACACTGGAACCCTAGGAAGAAAGAGATTGAAGATTGGTTGGATTAGAAGCTTCATGAGTTTGTGGTACAAGAAAATGAAACTCTGCAGATACCTGAGAAGAGGTGGTTGGATCGCTACTTATAGATGGAAATCCACGAGATGTTATTCGCGTCCTTCTCATCAGAACTGTATGATTGGATCATGAGGCTGGTTGATAGTTAGGGAAGGTGAAAACTCGATCAATAGTTAGTGTGGACTGCAAAGTTGTTGCGCAGGCTAGAGGCATCTGAAGATAAAATCGTGCGAGCAGTAGATCATTGGCTGGATCAGATAATAGGAGGGTTTATCATTGAGTTCACCATAGACATAACCATGAGCTACAACGAAGATGAGCAGCGTTTTCTCAAGGGACCGCAAGGTAGGTGCATCAAATCCCTGAATACCTAGATTAAGATGTTGTTATGTGAAAAACAGGTGATGCAAATCCATAAATGAGTGGAATGACACGGAGTGGGAGGGCCTACAAGGGTATCGAAGGGTTAGGAAATAGTCCTTTAATTTCGCCTCCATGAGAGGATGAGGAAGAGTGCACTTGGGCTTATCTAAGGAGTGCGGTCATTTTAATAAGGCAACACATTCCATAGCTATCATTTCTGCTAACACCACCACTCGCGTCACCTCCTTCACCCCCATATTCGCCGACACCACCTCCACCAAACCAGTGGTTTAGCATGGTGAGCATGATCAAGTTGCCTGTATTTAGAGGGGTAGGGAGCGAAGATCCTGATTAGTTTTGGTTCGTAGTAGGAGCAGTGTGGGAAGCACACAGAGTTACGAATGATAACATTAAGAAGGCCACCTTGGCAAGTGCGCTGTAGGATCGCGCGCTGACTTGGTATATCAAGCACTCGAATGATAATTTGAATGTCGGAATAGCAGAAATCCAGATTGCATTAAACAAAGAATTTAGCCGGCCGAAATCAAAGACACAGTCGATCATTAGATTCAAGGAGATCGCGATGCTTCTCGGCGAAACCCCCTGGGATCTGGATCAGAGATTGAAGAGCATGATCCACGGGGCTAACATGACACTGTCGGATGCGCAGCACTACGTGTGGTTTGTGGCATCTTTGACACCACATTTGAGGACGGCGCTATGACAACAAAAGCTTTCAACCCAGGAAAAAGAACTGGAAATAGCGATGAGGTTGCATGAAACCCCGATATAGGATCCTGGGTTGGGAGTCCAATAGATCCACGCAAAACTACAAAACCTATGCTTGGAGATGCAGAGTTTGAAACAATATAGGGTGCCCCGGCCAGAAGCACGAGAAGAAGTGTGGTGCATAAAATGTAAAGGCCAGGGCGACGATAAGGATCATTCTCCGGTCTTCACGAACTATTTGGTAGGGGGGGACCAATTCCATTGAGACCAAAGGCACAGGCGGGGCCAAGTGCGGTGCCCACACTCTGGTGCATGATTTGTCAGGTGGGAGGAAAGCACACGATAGGAAACTGTCATCTATTACAAAAGTTTACATAGACCCCCCAACAACTATTTTGCAATTTTTGTAGATCAGTAGGCCACGACAAACGAAACTGTCAGGGTTATGAATTGTTGATGGATCGATCACCTACCTACAAGATGCATAATGAGGTGCGAGGTTAGGATCCAGCCGCAACAATAGCGTGCGGTGGGTTCTAGGGACGAGGACGAGGATGAGAAGGAGTCGGACCCGGATGAGGGCGGGGACAATTAATCTGCTACAATTATGGAGGACCTGGGCACTACGTGCGTGACTGTATGAACCTGACCAGAACATGTTGTCTATATTGTTATCAGTTTGATCATGAAGTGGTAGATTTCCCCACACTAATTGCACATATGCATGAGAAAGGGGTGCTTTAGTATACTCAAATGCAGAACATCCAAATGATGAGGTCTGAACCGCACGAAGAAGACCCCAACGTGAACATGGTACTCAGAAGCGATGCCACCAAAGGGGAAGATAAGGGGAAGCAACCTAAGGAGAATACATGGGTTCACAAGGCCCCTCCAAAGCAACCTGAGTTTGACTTGGAACGTGCAAAGGAGGCCTTTTTGGAAGCTAAGGAGAGCTTCGTGGAGGCCTCTACTTCAGGTTGTAAGGATCAACTCGAGCTGGAAATTTGTACTTCTATGTTAACTACCTTTTTAGAGACATGTATGAAGCTAATATGGGACAATAAGGTAGTTAAGGGATTACAAGAGGTGATAACTAGGTGCGCAGGGTCGGGCGAACCACGTGTGGTCCGAAAACTAGGAAAGCATGCTTTGTGCATCGGGCGGGTAATACGATTGATGGCGTAGATTGGTGACTTTGATATGGATCAGGTCATCCTGGACTTGGGTTTGGATGCGAATGTGCTACCTAAACAAACATGGGAACGCATGGGCAGGCCCACATTACAATGGTCTCCTATTCAATTATGAATGGTGAACCAACAAAAGATCTTGCCCATGGGGAGATTTCAAGGAGTAACAGTGGATATCGAAGACGTCGGCATCCAAGCAAATTTTGAGGTAATAGAAATCGTGGATGATAGTAACCCTTACCCTGCACTTTTAGGAATAAACTGGGCCACAGACATGAAAGGAGCCATCAACTTAAAAAGACAGAAGATGATATTCGAGAAAAGGTCTCTCCGCATAATAGTTTCGTTGGATCCAGCTGAAGGAACGCGCTACACCAAACATGTGCACAATGAGGATAGTGATGATGACTTGGATTGCATCTACTAGATAACAGCGCAAGACTAGGATCGGGTGAGTCTGACAGCGGACGGGAGAATCTCATGGGAGTGCGACAGTTCCTGCACATCGGATTTAGATGAAGAAGTAGAGTGATGGTAGAACCGATTGCATGAAGTAACAATGCTAAATTCTAATATTATGGTTAGGCCTCTATGATGTGTGACGACCAAAGAAAGGGAACTGCTAACAGATGGGGGCACAATGAATGTGGAGGAATTCATAGACTGTTGTGAAATTGCAATACCAGAACAAAAGCAACACAGTGTGCAAAAAGGGGCACTGCGCGACAACTACACAAGGGTGGAGTACGCACCAGAAGACTAGGTGGAGCGAGCGCGAATGTAGAAGCCGAGTGCGTGTATGGTTTGGATGTTCCCAGCGTCGCCCACAATTGGGACAACAAGGACGAAGTGGTTTGAGAACCTACCTACAGCAAGGGATGTAGACATATGTTGTGTAGCCACCTTCCCAATTAAGAATAAAAAATTAGAACCTGATGCGGCAGCAGGGAAGGCGACGCATTCCACCAACCGGTTGTGATGGAGCAGTTGAAAAAACATGCAGGATCCTGAACAAAGTTTGCTGGATAAAACAAACCAATTGGAATCTGCGTGTACCAAGGGTTCGATGGGCCTATAGGACCATACGCAAAAAGAGGAGTGAGAAGGTGATCCTATCATGGATGAGACAAGATGGAAGTAGGAGGACAGAGAGAACTCCCTAGATCAGAGCCCCCATAGTTCGAATAGGACGCGAGGACTGGGGTAAAGGAATTTGGTAGTTACAGGAAGCCATTCGGCACGAAAGCTTGAAACTTAGCGAACCCGATGAAGAATGGGCATGGATAAGGAGGAAAAGCATGATATTAGATGAAGAAATCACCGAACTGAACACCGAAGTCGCACAAGTGGGCCGTGCGAAGCTAAGCATAAGGGGACCAGGCTTGGCCGACCCTACTACTACATTGGAATGAGCTGCGACATTACTATCATGGCTGTGACCGCACCTTACTAGACAAGGGAGCGTAGAATGTGATGCACTACTGGATAGAAAGGTACTCGAAGAGTGCCCGCAACTCGGGCTAGCAGGGAAGTTGAAATCTCGTACATGGGGTGCGACCACCTAACTCTCTATGGAAAGCATAGTCTCACCACTCCAAGCAGTTGAAAGAAGGCTTGAGACTATAAACAAGTCTATAAGAGAGCTGCTCTGAAAGGAGGTTCCGTGTAGGGCCAGTAGGTCACCAGGATCGCAGTCACGCATAGGAGGCTGCGCTGCCACGTGGGTACGCTGGGAGGTGACCGTTGATGTCACTATTCATGACAAGAAGTCTAGCTTACGACAGAAGGAGCGGGCGGCAGGCCATTACGACAGGAATTCAGAGCTAGATAAGGGAAGATCTCTCGCCAAGAAGATATTAATGACTCAGAAGTGGAGGGAATGGTCGAATTCAAATTCAAACGTGACTATAAAACCCCTTGGGGTAGCCTCAAAACAACACTTGGGTATTTGAGATTCAAGCCAATACTAAGTAGCAAGCACCAAGCTACCTTTCCACCCATGACTAAGTACCCGAGTGAATCCAGGATAGAAACCATGTTAGCTGCTAGAACCAAAGTGAGATTCGCGGAGGAGCCCCATTTGAACTAGGAGGAGCTTGGAGAAGTGGTCTCTGCCCTAGAGGTTCCAAAGTATCCATGCACACTACGACCCTAGAAAGACAAGCAGACTATGGGGCCAATCCAGGTATCACCGTGATTCAGTAAATTGTCAATGGCCGAAAAGGGAAAAGCTATCATCACTGAAACTGAGGAGGAAGAGGAAGATTTACAACCCCTGATCACTCAGATTGAAGCACAGGACGAGGAAGAGGAAAATGTTTCCCAAGTACCTTCGGCAATAATGCTACCACCATACATCTCCCCATGGAAAGGGACGGCCAAGATACCGAAGGACCTGGAGGCTACGAAGAATACGATCTAGACCCCACTTCTTCTGGATGAAATAAGGTTCGACAGTCTGCCGCTGGACCGGGTACCAAATATCAAGTTCAAAGATTGGGACCTCGCAGACAATGAGAAGTTCCCCCAATTGGCCACAGAGAAATTAATACAGCAGAAGTGGCTACAGGGTGTGGAGAGGGTGGGATTACTCAATTTGAGGTGGATACCTCACTATCACTGTGCGGCCATCACAATTTTTGTTATCCGACAGCTACTATGTCTAGTACAAGATGGGTATCTCTGGCTGGAGGAACCAATTCCCATCATGACCGATTTAATACACCAAATTTCCCAGCTGCCTACTAAAGGAAATGATCTTACAGCCATAGTAGGAACGAGTAGTGACGTTAGCCTTGTAGAAGCTATGAAGGCTAAATATAAGCTGGAGAAGCGGAAGTGAGGGTATGTAATAGCAAGTATCAAAGACCAAGGGGTGCATGTCGCCACCCAGTTACTGGCCGACAAGCTCATGAGGAAATGCTGCGTAGACGAAGTGCCAGCATCTGTCATCGTGCTCGCGGAGTAGTGTGCAGAGGGGGTTCAGTTCAACTGGGTACAGTTTTTCTGCGACGAATTTTTTACGAATTGTAGGGAAGCCGAGGAGCAGGGTAAGACTTTCTACTATGCATGGTTTCTCCTATTGATCCTACTAGCTGTAGGGGAGCTCCTGAAGGGAAGCTAGTTTCCCAACATTGAGAAGAACCTACCTAAAGCCGTGAAGTATAACTCGCTCTGGCTACAAAAGATGCCACAAGGGTTCGTGAGATCAAGGTGTTTTGGATATTTATGGAGGCAAGTATCTGGGCATGGATCGACTGCAGAAGGCGGTTATCCTCAATAGTATACAATAGTTTGCAAAGCGCATCCAAATTCAAGGCAGATATGCATAATCTTTATATCAGGGTGCGGAAGGATCCAACTCGAACATGGGTAAAGCTTCCGTTCATTGCAACGGAGGATGCAACTTTCGAGGCAATGGCGGCATGGCCTCCGAAGTGGCACGCCCTGAACTTGGCCAAATTAGAAAAGTGTGCAGCATAGCAGCGAAATAAGGAAATCAAGCTGCGCATCACAAAGTTGGTGGAAAGAGTGCGCTAGAAACAGAAAACGGCCACGCAGAGGGAGGCCACTGAGGCAGCAATAAAAACCACCACTGTGGCCGCTGAAGAGATCGTGGAGGATCAGGAAATGTCCATAGAGATGGACATACAGGGGAAAGTGGAGACACAGGAACACATGAACTTGATCATAACATTGACCCAACTTAAGAGGTCGTGCGTCTAGGAGCAACCACATGCACGCAAAAGGACGAAGACAACAAAGACCTTAGAGGGAGATTTTCTTGCCAGAACTGAACCAGTACGTGATTTCACTAAGGGTGATTTGGAGGAGTTGATGATGGAGTAGACAACCATGTTGGGGGTGCTCAGAGCATAGTTACAGGTCTTGTAGGTGCAATCCCTAGGAGGGATGATGCTGAACCTTGCAGAAGGTACACTCATAGCTGAGCAGATGGTTCGTGCCCACACAATGAATACTTCAGTGTTACCAATGGGCACCGTCTTAGCAGAGGCTAAAGGTGACACGAGGGGTTGGGGGTTGAATTTGGCCACCCTTCTTAGAGACAACCTATACTAGCTACAGGATGGGGTAACCGCTGAGCTCTGTGCTAAGGAAGGCTACGCCCTCCAGGTCTTAGTGAAGCAATAGGGAAATCTGGAGTAGGTCAGTCTACAACACGATGACTTGGTTACACACAACCAAGGATTGGAACGGACCATGGCGGAGGTCTATAGCAGTGTACCAAAACTGGTTGTGCCAACGAAACTCCCAGCAGCCGAAAAGATTCATCACATGGCCACAAGATTCTGTAGGGCCCAAGAAGAGGTTGCGAAAGCTCAGTTGGAACTGAACTTGCAGATCATGGAGCTAAGGCTAAAAGCGCAACCCCCTACACCATCGGAAGTTAGAGAGCAACACCGTTGCGCCATTCAAGCAGGGTTGAAAGTGATAGAGCGCGTTGTACAGGATTTCACAGGATTGTTGGATTAGTCCCTTCTTATGCTCAGATCACTGCAAGAAGACCCAACGCTGTAATAGGTAGAGACAGAAGCACGAGTGTTACAACAAGCTTATGACAATGTCTGAGGGACTGTGCAAATGGTCACCCTCACTTAGCACTTAGCCAAGATGAGGGAGGCCTAAGCCCTGAAGGAATAAGTAGACGCTCTGCACCAGAAAGAAGTCGGGCTTAAAGCACACATCCATCCTTGGGTTGGGGAAGCATTCATGATCACTAATATTATTGAGGGGAAGCTAACTTAGCTATAGGACACATATGCACTAAGGCAAGAAGGTGACTTCGATAATGCATCAGAAATCCACACACAATTGATACAGCGGACAACGGAAGAATGTGTGGCAGAGGTTAGCACAATGCAGATGTTGTTGGATGGAATTTGAGTGAAGATCACTGCACCAGCCGAGTGACTTAGGACGAGTCACGATGATTGTGTTGGGGGCTTGCTAGACAGAGGATCCCCCGCGTAACGGTTTTAGGGCTTAAAGCCCACCATTTTGGGTACTGAAATTGTAAAGGTTTCGTGAAGTGCACGGAGCACGAACTGTAATGGGTCAAGTAAAAGGGTCGTCTGCCCGAAGATAATATAAAATAATAGAAAGCGAGTCGGCTGCCCATGGTCCGCAAACCATGGGAATGTATAAATAGAGCAAGGCTCTAAGGGTAGAAGGTAGCTTTAGCTTTTGATTAAGATCCGAAGTGTATGGGTTTGTAAAAGCAAGATTGCTCTAAGTCTGTAAGTCTCAGTCGTGGTTGGTACTAGTTAGAGTAGGCTCTGCAGTTGTGTGCGCAGAGGCCTGGTAGAGTCCACAGCTGTGTGTGCAGACCCCTACAGTTGAGTGCACAGGGTGGAAGTGGATTGTAATGAATGGAAGATTGATAAAGATAAGTGTTTCTGAATTATTTTTCATCTGGTCGCAGATCTATATGTTTATTATTATGTTATGGTTTTATGCATATCTTTAAGATTTATGGTTGAGTGCACTGGTTATAACTACTGAATGCTTGATTAAAGACGTTAATAATTAGATTATATCTAAAATAACCAGAATAATAATAAGGAATCTAGGAAGTCCCTCGTCACAGAGCTATGCAAAGGCTAGACAACTGTGCAGAGTAGCGCGAGTCAATGCGCGACCCCTCCATACCTCGTCAAGACATCCCTATGGTGCGGAAACCCGGTTCCAACACCCTCCTATACTACCTCGGGTGAGACTTCAGTCCGTGCTTCGTGGATTGTTGCTGAATGGGTCGGTAGTGCGGGATTTGTTTGGTTAAAACACTTCTGAACCTAGGTCAGGCCCCAAGAAGCCAACAGTCATGGATGGACTTTTATGAGTTTCTACTGAAATGACCTGACCCCTCCTTTTATTGGAATGACGTGTTGGATTATTCACATGTCATATTTTTTCAAATCATTATATGCCCACGTGAATACATCTCGGTACTGTCTAAATAGGCAGACAAAGGATTTCTTCTCCTTTGGTGTGCAACATGTATTGATATTTACGAACTTTAGATATTTTTCTATTCCCAAGTTGATCTTTTCATGCATTAGTGTGGAACTGTGGGTTTTGGTGTTCTTGGGCCCTTTGAAGCGGGTTTGTAAGTCATAAATTTTCTCAAGTGAAACCACACCCTTGGGGATGGGGTTTCCTTTGTTGTCATCAAGCGTGTCTTGTAGACAGTGCTCGTACACATCATTTATGGCTACATCTTTGAAAACATTAGAATTGGCCATAAAGTGCAGTACCTATTCATCATCATAAAAAACATGCAAATTAGTTATGTTGTTAGGTATAGATGGCTTATACAAAATCTCAATAATAAATCTATCCCTAAGCAGTGTCATCCTAGCAGCTACATTTTCCAGAGCATCTGCAACTTCGTTGCACATTCTTGGTACATATATGATATTAAAATATTGAAAATTAGAAATAAGTCACCATACCTTTTGATGGTAACCTTTAAGACGAGGTGAGAAATAATGTATGGTGTTATGTACCTATCATACCATAATCTCTAAATCACCTACCAATCTAAGCCTAGTTACGTTGAGGTTGAGGGCTTTGTGCAAACCCAAGATGAGTGCTTCATATTCAACAGTGTTGTTTGTGCAATCGAACTCCAAGTGGCTTGACACTAAATGCTTTCCTTTCCTTGGGTCGATCAAAACACACCTAACTCCAGAGCCATCCTGTGTTTTTGATCCGTCAAAATACAAGGTCTACAAATCATCTGTACAAGGATTGCTTGCCATGCTAGTACTACTAACACTATTGCTACCACTATTACAAAGTATTATACAAGTTTCATTTTCACCAATTGGGCAAGGAAGGAGACCCAATTGTGTATCATGTGGGGTGGGGCTCGGCTGTGCAAGATAACACCCCTACTGCATTTCTAGAAAACAATTGCTGAAAAAACGTTATGTGAAAGCCAATAGTTCATTCTGACCATTGAAGGAAGTAACATTGTGCTTCGTATACCTCTCATACAACACTCGAATTTGGTTGCTTCTTCCATGATATGGAAGCCATAAGTGTGACCATTCTGTAGAAAAATATCCTTGCAACTTGTTGGACCACTCTCTACTGAGCAGTAAGCCATATGCTTTTGAGATGTCCACTATTACAATGTTGATGCACTGGTGAACTCGTCCCTTAGATGATAACTGGATGATCACATCCCAGAGTTCAGTAATGGTTGGTACACATGTTCGATCAAGTTGAATGATCTATGCGGATGTGCTGCTCCATTGCGCATTGATATTTTTAGCAATGAAGAGTGGCATGACAATGACTGATGCGCTAGAGTCAATCAAACACTTATGGACATTGAAGCTGAAAATTTCAAAAGATAACAAAAATGGTGGGCAGAAAGATTTCGCTTCTTCTCTGCGAAGCGCATTGAGTATAGATTCGAGTGATCTAAGAGACTTACTTGATCCCTTGCTAGAATAGGCAACATTGTCTGTGGAGGTTATCCCCATTGCGCGCAACAAAATATTCGTCTGACTAGTGAGTTTGGTGAGTTTGTATAGAAAGGTGTTCGAGTCTTCTTCATCTCATTAACAATATTGTAGTCCAAATCGAGAAGAATCACTGAGTTGTTTGAAGGAAGAATTGTGTTTTAATTGTCTAGTGGAGTGTTCTGAAGTGAGCTTCTCACAGACGTATATTTTTTTGGAGCTATCTTCCCAAACTTGTTTTGTGTTTTCTATGTTGAGGGTACTAGTGGTTCAAATTTTCTAAAAGATTGCTTGAATTTCTCTTTTGGTACATCAGTCACAGTAGGATCTCCTTGACTTCTTAAGTTATATCGACCATTCTGTTTTGCGGTCTCCTTCTCGGTGGCTGTTTTATTCTGGGAAGTGTTTAGACTATGATACATGTTAAACACATGCCTAGAACTTGGAGCTTCATCAAATGCATCATCCTCTTCATAATATTCATCTTCCATCTAAACCTGCTCACTAGAATTAAGGTGATCATTCATTCTTGAAGCCACGGAGCCCACAACTCGGTTCCAATCCGTACATGTCTTCTATGAGTATTGTGCTTGGTGGAAATCATTGAAGTTATCCTTACCAAGTTGTTTCACTCAGAACACAACATTTGAACTCTACGTAGATTTAGTGGGTGACTGCTATTGCTACCTGATGTCCCATTATTTCTGCGCACAAACGTGTTGTAATGAGACAAGCTTCTGAATTAAGAAAAAGATCCAAAACACATCTGTACAAAATACATCACTAGTCCTAGTAGTGGGACATTGGAGCCACTCCTCACTCCTCAAAGAACAAATTACACACTCTCAAGGCTATGCGGGAGGAGACAAGGTGAAATGTCCTTTGCTCATACAATGAGGGGGTATATAATGCCAGGGGGGCTATAAATCACCCTTTTGACTCTTTGAATTCCCTCATGACTATTTGACTTCCTATGCTTTTTTGACTTTAAATGACTCTTCGACTTCATTTGTGGGTCTCTTGGACTTACACTTTACATTACATTGATTGAAACAAGTATGGCCCATAGTAGTGATGTGGCTAAGACAACTCATGACACAACTCGACATGACACTAATGAAATGTGCTAGGTAATTGTGGTGTCCATGTCAAGTTGTTATGTTGCTGAGTGATGATATGCTCATGGAGTAACATGTCTTCTCCTCCGCATGGCAAAGTGTGCGAGGTCTTCGATGGTTTTGGTCTTTGCTTGATCGTGCATGTGAAGGTGTCCCTTTCACTCGCTTGCTCGATGTGATTCACGCGTTTGTTCGAGTTAGTCTTCTAGAATGCACCTCTTTTCCATCCCGCTCATCGTTGCGTCATGTTTCATCAATGTACCTATTCCTACAATCACTCATGATGAGACAACATAAAATCCAAAAAACTCCTAGTCTACCATGATGCATTGTTTTCCATTTCGGTGCAGGTGACTGGGAGAGGGGCAAGGCATTGAGACCACGAGATCACAACACAAGCTGGGATGTGAGGCTCCAGAGAAATGTTAGGAAAAACTATGTAGATGTCACTAGGAGACATATTTTTGTAATTTGAGATAGTAGTGATAGCTACGAGGAAAAACTCAGCTAGGAGGCAGAACTGCGTAGTTTCTGGGAGGAAGGCCAGGTGGGGTATCGAGGAGCTGTTGGGCCAAACTATGCAATTTTTTAAGGGAGCACTAAGCAGGTCATCCAAATGGGATCTGCACAATTTCTCTAGGGAGGATTGTGTGGGAAGCAGGAGGGACTGACAAAAAAATCTGTGCAGTTTTCTAGATGAGCACAAAGTCAGGTTGTGGGAGCTGCTGGTTAAACCATTGCAATCCCGAGAGACAGTTCGGGCCTGAATAGTTCTGAATAGTTTCTAAGTTGGCTGTAGAGTGGGGAAGAAGGGTTGGATAGGACAATTCTACGTAATTCTTGAGAAGGTTGTAGAGCAAGGAAGAAGGGATGGTAGGGCAAGACAACTCTACGTAATTCTTGGGCTAGTTGTAGAGCAGGAAGGAAGGGAAGGACATGACAACTCTACATAATGCCTGGGCTAGTTGCAGAGAGGAAAAGATGGGCAGGGTAGGATAGATCTGCACAATTTTTGAGCTTAGTACAGATCAAGGTCACAACTCAAGTTCTTTCTCTGGTTGACCAACAGGAGGTTTGATGGGAGGTCTTATAGGAAGCGCAAAGTGGATTGGTTTCTGGGACAACTTCTGCGTAGTTTTGGGAGTTAGTCAGCTGGCCAATTTCCAGAATTATGAAGAGGAGGCTTCCTGGAGGACAACCTCAAGCTCTGCACAGTTCTAGGCAACAGTGCAAGGTCACTAAGACTAGGTCTGGTTTATGAAAGGTTCTTCGGTCGACAGATTTTCAGGAAAATTGACGAAGTGTGAAAGCAAGTGTACTCATGGAGACACAAAAATGTGATCACACACTTAGCATGACTCAATGACAAGACACCTCAAACCAATAAGACAACATGTGCTTAGTCAGACTGACTCGAAGGTTGAGAGTGACAAGTGCGATAGTTGAAATATGTCATTGAACGACCATGCTGACACTTGTGTGACAATGTTTACAACTTAGTGTGTGAGTGCGACCGATGTCAATAGAGCGAAAACAACTCATACACACAAAGACAAACCTTCAAAATTGCAAAACAAAGTCACAAGCATGACATAGTAATCAACATGCCAAAAGATGACCGATGGTCAATCAAGCAAAGAGGGTGTGAAAACTCAACAAGAGCTCATGGGATGAGCTCGAGTGTTTGCGACCATCAAGGTAAAAACCAAGGAAGGCTTCGAAATTTGGATGTAGGCCAAAAATTTGGAGGGTGTTGGAGCCACTACAACATAAGGACACATAGGATCTATTGCACGAAAAATTGTCACCTTGACATTCTGCAATCTGTGTGAGTCCATTATTGCTCATACTTTTCTCCTTTGCAAGTCTTAAGCCTTAGTTGCTCATATCAAGCCTTGAAAATAAGAAAAAGCCCTCAAAAGTCTCTGAAACTCTGGGTTTGCACTTTCTCTTTGCATTACCTGTGGTCCTGCACCTAATGGTCATGTCTCCTGCGCCTCTGACCACTTTTTCTATGTGTTATGGGTGCGGACCCCTGTTAAAGTTAAAAAGGTGCCAGTACATTCTAAAAACTCACTTTCATCCATTTCTAGAAGCTCCTGGAAGGAATCTTGAGGTGGAAAGTTCACTCTCTTAAGGTTCATGCATCCCATACCTTAAGGAGCTAACCCCTTGATGTGAGGAGCTTATCCATTTGAAGGAGGATTCTATCCCTTCATAGGTGGACCTGTAACCTCTTCCCCTACACTATAAAAAGAAGCATTGGGCTGGTTACTTGGGAGGTTATAAGCTGAATATTTTTGAGGTGAAATGCTGTTGGAACTTAGTATTCTTAGTTGAGTTTTTATGTGGAGAGATTACATACCTCTATGATCTCATTTGGAAGAGTGCAAGGCTTGTCAAAGTAAAGGAAATTCCTGTTTCGGACCCCAGGAAGAGCTTGTTCAAAATCAAGGCTGAAAAGTTTGTAAGGTTATTCTACTTCAAAGTTAATACAAATAAGTTTTTTTTTCTCAATAAGCTGTTGATTCATGGTTTATTTTATGGATTCCTTGATCACCATAATAGACATGATTGATGATGTTTGCTATGCAGGTGCTATTTAATGTTTGTCTGTTTGTGATTGCAGGTCCTTAAAGGTAACTCTTTCGAACAATTGAAGGATGGATACTACGAACAAGAATTGGATCTAAGGTAGGGTATTAACACCTTTATAATATTTATTTATAAATAATATATGTCTAGAGAAAGATAGATTTGTTTGTGTGTTTGTTGCTAGACTATCTTCTAATACTAGGGAGATCGGTCTTATCCATAAGATCGATTTATCTGGCCAACATGATCCCTTCAATTAGAACCCTCACTTAAGCCATGATGAAGAACCAAGTCCCATTTGAGGTCAATAGGAACATAGAGAAGTTGATGTGAGATACCACCTATGACGACTTGTAGCTGAGTGAAGAAAACATGCAGAAGTACATGAGTGGTCCAACCACATTCAGAAAAATGTTGTGCATGCTTCAATATGAGCTAGATATAGGCTCTAGAGCCATATACCCGAAATCCATGGAGGTGAGAGTCTGTTTCAAGAAAGACATCGACAAAGAATAGAGGGACATGATAGCACAATACCAAGCTTGGTATCGGTTCGTCACCGAAGACAATCAAGAGGATGTTTCCGAGTTGGTCTTTCCCCAAGACCCCGAGTGATGATGTCTGTCTCTTTAGGCCGACTCAAGTCTATTTTGTCCCACATGGGTATATGTGGAAATTGTATTATTATTTGTAAATATATTGTAAGTGAAATTCCAAGTGTCATTAGTGGAATGTGAAAGGTCACTATGTAATGTGAAGAGTCATAAGGGTAGTCAAAGAGTCAAAGGGGGATGTCAAGGGTCACCCAACCTTTGTTATATATAGAACCTCATAACTCATAGTATAGGATTTTGGGAGCCAAGACTTTGGCTAGGCATTTCTTAGAGAAGGATTGGAGAGTATTGTGATGAGCCTTGGCTTCTCCATAACATAGAGCGACTACATCAATTTGGAGGAGTAGGTAGTGTTGACTGTAATGTTCCACTATTGGGGCTAGTGGCTATCAATGGTGTATGTATGCATGGAACTTTCACTTAATAATATAATTGAGCCAACACGTTTTCATGCATATGTTTTTATTGTAGTTTAAATATTCTGGTTACTTTAGCAATGTATGTTATTTAACTTACACATTTGTGTATAAACTATTTTTTATGCAATTGTATGAATCTTGTTGGAGACGTTTTGTTGTATTAACCCATCACTTTGGATTGTGGACTATTATGCTTCCATCCCGTGATGTCATTCTGCTTGTTTGTTCCTTTCAGGTTGCGTACTATTACAATCTTCTAAGGGGCACACTTCCTTTTCCCCTTTGTGTGTTAGAACCCCTATGCATCTCACTTGACTCACTGCAAGGTCACACACTTTCTTCCGAAAAAGTTATCATACTTACGTTTGTGTGCTACATGGTCAAGGCACAATTTTTCTACCCACTGTTGGGACTCCTACTCCAAAGGGTCTGAGGTCTAGTTGGGAATTCTTACTAGGGAGATCCCTTCACATGTTGGTAGGTCCAACACTATTAACTGTATGAATTGGTCTGAACTCTAGATCATATTCTTCTAATAAAGTCATCCAATTTTCCCTTTTCTCACCCAACTCCTACTACATGAAGAGTGTCTTACTGCTAAATGAGGCACAAATATGATCGTGGGAGATTTTAAAAGATAGAACCTACAATATTTAACTAGCTTGTATACAACATATGCTTGTTTTTCAATGGCAGGATAATTTAATTCTGAACCATGTAGGCCAACACTCATAAATGAGATAGGCTACTCATTTATTTCAGTATATTTTTGAGTCAATATGGCCACAATTGAGGAATCTGAAGCAAAGGTATAAAGCAAGAAATCTTTGCCTTAGTTTGAGTCAATATGGCCACAATAGATTGTTTGATACTCCCAGGCAGTAGGAATGTCTGCTCCATGCCATATTTGGTTTATGTTGAGTGATAGAAGAACTTGCGCCCAGAGCGTCTTTGTAATAAAGCAAGAGAGGAATAGATGTTGAGTCGATTCCTCCTCCTGATGGCAAAGTACGCACTAAGTAGGTCCAGTGAAGGCTCTCTTCCTTAGATTTGTTCATGTAGGTGTTTTATCTTCAAGGATATTCGACATCAAAAGTCTTGTGTGTAGGGGGGCTCTCAATTTCCATATATGTGCCCACCAGTCTTTCAGTCGGTCTAGTTTTGCTTCTGCTTGTATGATGTCATAACCCTGTTTAGAGGAATAACGGCCCTTTTTGAAGTGTCCCCAAATAAGCTCATCCTTGTCTTCATTTAGTCTAACATGGGACTCTTTTAGAGCTTGAATATAGGTTTTCCATGATCTATCCCATTGAATTGGGATATTCCAGCCCTCACCAGAGTGCCAAGTTTGTGATAGAAAGGAAGTATTTTGGTGGTCACCAAGTTGTGCAATGTACATAATGCCTATGTTGTTTAAGTATGTGATCAACTCTAGTGGAAGTTGATATGTGTTCCCATTGCCAGTCTAGGGGTCAACCCCAATGTGCATTGAAGCACCATTTCTGATTTTCCAAATGAGTCCTCCTTTTATGATGGGAAATGTATCTAGAATGGCCCTCCGTATGACTGAAATTCCTTTTCTACTCCATGAGGGGTGCCTTATCTAATCAATAATGGTGCTAGGACAAATATATTTGTAGGAGATCACCTCTAACCAGAGACTCTTGTGTTTTAGTAGTAGCCACCCCTATTTAGTAGCCAACACTTGTGCAAAGGATGGAAGGTTCTTTAGTCCCCAACCTCCTCATTTTTTGGGGGTGGCGATTTTGCTCCATTTAACCCATGTGAAAAGCTTCCCATCCTTTTGCCCCTTCCACAAGAATTGACTGCACACTTTTTGAATTATGTTAAGAATCCCCATATGTATCCATGCCAAGGACATCCAAAAAATAGGGGTAGCTTCTAATATTGCTTTGATAGGGATCAGTCTACCCACCCTCGATAGAAAGCGATGACACCAGATATTGATTCTTTTCTCCACCTTGGTAATTAGCCAATTCAAATCAGCTAATTTGTACCCATCTGGTTTGAGTCTAAATCCCAAGTACTTCAGCCCGACCTTGAGATCTAATACCTGAAAGGGGAAATTTTGAAGTGAGAGTTGTATTTCCTGCTGTGAACATTCTAAGAAGGTGATAGTAGATTTTCCACTATTTATTTCCATCCCTGTAGCACTGCTGAAAAGCTTTAATGCCTCTTTCATGGACATGATATCCTGAACACCTTCACTGAGGAAAATGAGTATATCATCCACAAATAGGAGATGGGGAAAATTAAAATTGTCAGTAATCTTCAGACCCCTGATTCTCCTAGATCGCTTCTTAGAATCAATCAATTTACTCAGGCCTTCCATGACAAGGAGAAGAAGTAATGGGGATAGAGGGAAACCCTGTCTTATTCCCTATCCGCCTGAAAGGAGTGGGAAGCCAACCCATTGATAAGGATTGCAAAGGATACAGATGTGATACAACTCATAATCTAGTTTATGAACTCCAGAGGAAAGCCCAGATGGGTGAGGATCATTCTGAGGTATAACCAACCTACTTTATCAAAAGCTTTTGATAGGTTGATTTTGAGAGCCATCCCTTTGAGCTTTTTTAATTTGATAGAATGTAGGGCTTCCTGTGCTGAGCCTATGGCTTCCTGTATGTGTTGATGAAGGAAAGCAAATTATTCATGGGAGATATGATCAGATAAGATGGGCTTTATGCGATTGGCTGTGATCTTAGCTATAATTTTGTAGAGGCAGTTCGAGAGAGAGATGGGACGAAAATCATTGAAGGATGAAGGGGAGTCAGATTTTTGAATGAGGGCGATATAAGTGAAGTTGAGTGGGGCAAATATATGACCAAGGGTCTGACTTTCTTCAATAACAACAAGTAGATCTGGACCAATAATGTCCAGAAAGGCAGTATAAAATTCCACAGGCCAGCTATCTAGGCCTGGGATTTTATCTCTCTTAAACCATTTTAAGAGATAGGTTTGATGAGATCTTCGATGCCATCTAGACCCAGGTATCTAGGGAAGTGACCAGCTAGATTGATGATTTCAGGTAGTGTGGGGGCAGTGGGAACTTTAAAAAGACTTTTAAAGTGGGTTGTTCCAAGCCTGGTTAGCTGAGTGTGAGTGGTGGTCAGTCCTTCATGTTCCATGGGAATCTGCTAGATGGTGTTATTTGCTTTCCTACCATTTACAAAATTGTGAAAAAAATTAGTATTGCCATCCTTGGCTTGCATCCAAATTTCTCTACTTCTGAGCCTCCATAACTCTTCCCTTTCCAATAGGATCTTGATTTCTGAGATTCCAGTTCCACTAGGTGAATCTTAGTTTCATTTGATAGGAAAAAAGTCCATTTTCATCAGTTAAGGAGGCTAGCTGATCTTCAATGTCCATCAGAGTCTGGTCATCCCTCACTTTCTTCCTTTTGGACCAGTCCATAGTAAGTCTCCTGAGTTGATTCAGATGCCCACAGAAATCAACAGCGTTTCTTTGATCCCCGAGGGGAGACTGTGCTCGCCAGTAAGCCGAAACTAATTTGATATAGTCTGGGTCTTTTAGGAATGAAGAATTAAATTTGAAAGGGGCTCGAGGCTTCCTGGAAGGACCAAACACTTGTAGGAAGATGGGATAATGGTCTGATAAGCTACTCGAGCCAACCCATTGTCTATAAAGGGTGAGCGTTTTGAGGAGCTCATCATGAATGAGGAATCTATCCAGTCTTCTTCCGAGAATTGCTTCACCAGTGCACTTGTTATGCCAAGTGGGCATTTTCTTGTTCATGGGCACATCAATGAGCCTGTAGAGGTCTAGGAGGGAGCTCATCTGATTTGAGAGTGGTTCAATCTGTGAATGAGGACCCCAGGATTCCTCATTCCCTATGGAAAAATTTAGGTCACCTCCAATAATAGTGGAGCTGGTGATTAGTGAGCTATCTAGGATGGAATGCCAGAAATCAAGTCGGTTCTGGTTGGGGGCATAGATATTCATGATTTGAATGTTTTTACCTAAATTAGCAGCAAGATAATCCATTCCCAAAGAGCCTACACCACCCCAAGAGGATATCACTTTAATAGATTTAGGTTTTATGCCCATGGCAAGGCCTCCAAATCTGCCTCTGCATCCAGGCCTTGGAAATACCAACTGAGAAGGAGGGAAAGAAGGGTTCAGGTAATCAGTTCAGTGGGTCTGAGGGTTTCCTATAGGAGGAGTGTGTCGCAGCATGTACTATTCAGGAGTCGCTTAAGGGCCAATCCTTTTTTGGGGTTGGCTAATTCCTTGCAGTTGAAGGAGAGCCAAATCATGGGGGAATAGATTCAAAGGGCTTGGATGCTTTAAGTGCCCTTTCGATGGTGGTCTATCGACCTTGTGCAACATTAGACATCGTGGATTTGATGGTTTTAGCAAGATTTGAAGGACTACCTCTGGTAGGTTTAGACTCTATATCCAAACCAAGGAGGGGGATGCTGTGCAAAGGTCGAGATCGCAAGTTGTATGAATGGGGGCCCAATGTAGAGGGAGGGGAAGATGGGAGGGGAGGGGGAGTAAAGCCAGGAAGGGACGGAGGTGTGGTCAAGAAAATGGGGGGAGGAGACACAAACCCACAATTTAAGGGGGGCTGTGAGCATAAGATAGAATCTGAAAGAGAGGTGGGATTGTGTAATGATGAATGAACATGTTTTAAATTTAGAGCAGAGGAGTAAGGTACAAAAGCATTACCTGATGTAGGTGTAGCACCCATCGCAGGCCTGGAACGCGTCAGTGGGGGGGGATGGAGATGGATTCCTTGGAGTATTGGTTTGTTGAGTCGAGACACCAATCACTTCCTTTCGGTGAACTTGTCTAGTTGGCTACTCATACATGTTCAACTCTTCCGACAGATGGTGTTTCACGCCTCTTGCAGCCTCCTGAGCAGGTGATGAGAGTGAAGGGCAATCCTTGTACAAATTCCCTACCTTGCGGCATCTTCGGCAATGGAAGGGCACTCCTTCATAGTCCAAGTTCTGTTGATGTGAGAGGTACCTCTAGTGAAGGGTAATCTTCTCCTCGAGGCCCTCCCTGGTATCAAGGTGAACAAGGATCCTTGCCATTGTCATGATTCCTATTTTCTCAAATGACTAGTCATGTTCAAGATAAGTCCCCAGGGCATCACCAATATGCTTGAAAACCGGAGGGGTCCAAAATTGCATAGGGAGGCTTGGAAAATGAACCCAGATAGGCCCTGCACCCATCTATTCTCACTTCGGGTCGAACAAGGGGTCCCATCTTTTAAGTAGAACTGGAGCAAGCTCAATGTGCCAAAAATGAGAGAGGATCCAATCCATGTACTCTTCTCTGTGAAACCGAAGGGCAAACCAACCATGGGCCAAGAATTTGATGATGGAAAGTTCTTTGAGTAGAGAACCCCAAATATCCATTGTCCAGAGGTGAAGGCACTCTACTGTGTAATTTCTACCTCGCACACAGCCAACCAAAACCTTCTCTGTCGTGTCTGCCACATCCCCCATTGGAATGTCCTCCCCTAGAGTTAGGTTAATGTCTGTATCCACAACTTTGAGACACCTTCCGTATTTGGGCTTGTCTGAGCGGCGACCCATTGGATGCTCCTTAAACAAGCTCCTGCAACCTTGTTTGATGGTATGGGGGGTGGATGGGGTTGATTAGGGTTTGGAATGGGGGAGCTGAAACACCTAGATTGAATAGGAGAGTTAGGGTTTAGACTGCCAGGCACTAGGGTTGCACTAGAGTGTGGAGGGATGGGATTTGTAGAGGGACCAACCGGAGTACAAGAGGATGAGGGTGCGCTCATGGGCATAGAGAAATGTAGAGGTTGATTCAGTGGGGATTCAAATGTAGGGGAGGGTTGAAGGCATGTGCCCAACAGGTTGAGGGTTGTGGGAGATAACGGTGGACAATCTAACCCAAGTAAGTTTTCTATGTGAACGGCAAGCGGAGGGTGTCTCCTGATGGAGCGCGGGTGGAATGACGCAGATTGTGCATCTGTCAGCGAGCGATTTTTTGCAGCCAGGGGACTAGAGCTCGGTCCAGATCGTTGATGAGTCCATATGAATTGGTTGGGGTTGGGGTCCACCTCGTAGTCCATGATATCCTTCGAATCCATCAGGAAACAAAAATTACTATCGGTGAAACAACATGAGTAGGGAGTTGAAAAATGGGGGTAACAACCACGAGGTCACAGTAAATTGTAAACTAAAATCATGACAGAGAGGTAAACCAGGCCGGGGGAGGGTTAAAGCTACCATTCAGCATGGTAAGGTTTGGAAGTGGTGAAGCCACAGAGTTATGGCCCCTGTGGCCTCCATGGGAGCCGCAATGGTCAAGCAGAGCCATCCTCCATCCTCAAGAACAATTCTCCACAATATCTTGCTTTATTCGAATGAAAGCATCCTTTACCCATTTGTCCCATTTGTATGTTTCATTTTTCTTAATCATATCCTACAAAGGCTCAACTATCTGAGCATAATCAAAGATGAATTTTTGCACGAAATTAATCTACCCTAAGAAAGATTACATCACCTTGTTATTCACCGAGAATGGAATATGTGTAATAACTTTGACCTTCTCGGGATGAACTTTAATTATGCTCTTTGCAATGATGTTCCCTAAGTGATTTATTTCTGACACACCAAAGATGATTTTCTTGGGATTGAGAGAAATCCCATATTTACGACACTACTGAAATATTTGTTTCAGATGACGTACCTGATCTGATATTTTCTTGGAAAACACAGTAACATCATCCAACTAAACAATTGTGATTTGACCAATAAGGCCACAAAAGGTGATGTTCATAACTCTTTAAAATGTAGCACCGACGTTGATAAGCCCAAATGACATTCTCTTGAAAGAAAATGTTCCCAATTTGGTCCTAAAGGTAGTTTTCAATCGATCTGTGTCTGCTACTAGAACTTGATTGTAACCAAAGAAACCATCTAGTAGTGAGAACATCTTAGACCCAAAAATTGTCTTGAGAATATATTCCATGGATGGAACTGGGTAATTACATTTATCATATGCCCTGTTGAGATTACGAAAATCTATGCATAACCTTATTTCGTTGGACTTCTTTCTGACTGGGACCAAACTTGAAACCCAAGTGGAATGTTTGGCTTTAAAATTCATTTGAGCATCCAACAGCTTTCTCAATTCCTTTTGGATGAGGGGTTGCAGCATGGGATGAACTTTCCTTAGTTTCTGCTAGAAATATTTTACCCCTTATTTTATGGGAATTGCGTGCTAGATAATACGAGTATGATATGTCTTTAAATCATTGTATGTCCATCCAAACACATCCTGATATTGTTTGAATAAGTGCATAAATTCTTTTCATTCTTGTGGCAAACAAAAAATATCAAGGTTTACATACTTTAGATCTTTTTGGGTTCCTAGATTAGCCCTTTCAGATGATAACTTTGAGCTCTAAGTCTTTGTATTGATCGGACTTCTAAACCAATTCTGCAGGCTATATAATTTTTAAAGGAACACTGCACCCTTTGTCATAGTGTTTCCTTTCATTGCATTAGATTCCTCCTGCAAAGCCTTATCGTGCTCATCTTCTTCTATGGAAAAATATTTGAATATGTTCGCATTAGCCATAAAATCCAGTATTTGTTGGTCATCATTGAAAACATGGAAATTAGTGATGTTGTTAGGCACAAATGGTTTATATGTAATTTCAATATAAAAAACATTTCTCAATGGCAACATCCTAGTAGTTTCATTTTCTATTGCATATGTTGTGACATTTCTAATCCTAGGAACAAAAATGATATTAAAATCTTTAAAATGATTAATTAAATGACATACCTCATGCTAGTAGTTTTTAAGATTCGATGAAACAAAATCGATAATATCCGATACTTGACGAGTGATCGCCTTTGATTAACCAATTACCTTGAGAATATCTACCTTCATATCAATGAATTTCTTGATTCCAATTATTAGTGCTTCATATTTGGCAGTATTATTAGTACACTCAAACTCAAAATGGTATGGAAGGATATGCTTCTTATTACATGGGTCTATAAGTATGCAACCATCTCCAGATCCATCTTGCATATTTGAACAATCATAATATAAAGTCCAAATATTGTTATCTATTAAGTTTATTCCTATGCTACTATTATTATTACTATGCACATCTATATTACAGGATTCATTTGCACTAGCTGGAGAACAAGGAAGGAGCACCAACTATGTATCTAGTGGGACAGGTGACGACTATGCTTGATAACATGCATGATTGGTTTATAAGAAAAAATTTCCAAATATTAAATCGGAAAAGGAAATGGGCCCATTGTTTCCCTCAAGTGGTGTCATAGTGTGTTTCATTTATGGCTCACTTTCCACTGAAATTTGGTTATTCCTACACTTGTATGGAAACCATAAATGTGACCAATCTATAGAAAAATATCCTTGCAATTTGCTAGACTAGTCTCTACTGAGGAGCATACCATAGGCTTCATGGACGTCCACAATTAAAATATTTATACATTGGTGAACTCAATGATTATATGATAATAAAATAAGAACATTCCTGAGTTCACTAATAGATTGGCTGAGGGATATATCCAGTTGAATAATTTGTGCATCAGTTTTATCCCATTTAGCATTTATTTTCTTGGAAACCTATAATGGCATTACATTCATAGATGCACCATAATCGACTAAACAATTATTGATATTGTAATTTAATAAATGTAAAAGTCACTAAAAATGGAAGGAAGAGAGTGTTAACTTCTAATGTTATAACATTAACTTCATATTCAAGGGAACCAGAAGGCTTACCAGACACCCTGTGAGAGGTAGAAGCTTTGTCACCTAGAGAAGGTTGTGAAAAGGCTTGGACTAGAAATTCACGTTGGTCTGCTATCTTTTTGAGCTCAAAGATGGAAATATTGGCTCAAGGTCTCTTCAAATATTCAATTATGTTATACTCCATTATTTCACCTTTGGCAAGCACTCCTTAAGTGTCTACAGGAGTGGCTTTTTTAACACTTCTAGAGTGATGGACTTACTTTTTTCATCGGATTAAGTGTTCTAAAAAACAGTTGCATTTCCATACTTACTTTGTGAATTCTAATCATGATTAACTAGTGGTGAGATCCTTCTTAACAATTGTTCCTTCACTTTCTGTCTCTTCACTTCTTGTTTAGAAATGGGCCCTTTGCTCCTTAAACTATATCAATCATTTTTCTTCCAAGGAGGGGCTTCACTTTGTGGTGGTGCTTCAACACTTTTCTTGTCAGCATTAAGAATAAAATCATAAGAGTTCACTACATGTCCAATACCTGTACTCTCTTTAGCTACTATAGGTTCTTCTATTTCCTTTCTTTGTTCCAAATGATCATCTTGTAATAAGGAATCCAAAATGTGTGCGGATAAATCATTCATGTTGTGGTTCCACTGTGGGCATGCATTTTCTGAACGATATTTTGGGTGGAATTAAAAATAGTTGTCGATACCCATACTTTCTATATTCAATACAAAATTCAAACTCTGAGCATATTTAGTGAGCTGGTTTTTGTTGTTACTGATATTCCTTTGGAATGGGAAAGAATTGGGAGGCTTACTACTAGTAGAAGTATCGCTTGACCTTCTCTTTAGTTTTGTAATATAATTGGTAAGTGATTTTACTATCCTAGCCAAGCTTTAAATATCTGACAAATCCTTATCTTTAGCCTTACTTGAGGAAGGTTAATACCTCCTACCCGTCTCCTTGGAGTCATTTGATTCATCATCGTTAGTAATAACACCAATGGAGCACAATTTTTCTTGGCGACGATTTCTTTTGCAAAGTTTGATGCCAATGCTTCCTTTGCAACTCTTTTAACAAAAGAGGAAATGTTGGTGGGAAAGGTAAGTGTGTAATAATCAATAGTAATTGAATCATGTAGTTGCATGCCCAAGTGGACTTATTCAATATGGAATTAACTTTTGATTAAAATCTTTCACTTTCTCCTTTTCTCCCATTTTACTATTTCTGAGCTCTTTCAATAACATGGCAGGAGTCTTGTCATCAACAAATTTCTGCATAATTAACTTCTTAAAATCCCTCCAACTGTGGATTAAATTGACAAGAAAAATATGGTACCACGTTGTTTCTCTACCTTCTAATGTAAAATGAAAAACTACTATAAGAAACATCATCGTACCTTACCTCCAACATTTGTAGATACATGTAGAAATTGTCGATGTGATCTTCTAGTTTTGTCTTCTTATCTAGATCAAACTTTGATAACAACTTTTCTAGATGTCTGGGCATCTTATGAATATTATCTAGAAGAGGAAGAGGCCCTTGGGCCATCCAATCCAGGTCCTGGTCAACCATGTATTCATCTCTTGGTTCCTCCTCCTTTTTAGAATCTGAGGAGCCTTCTCCTTCATCATCTAAACTGTAAACATTTTGTCAGAAAGAATAATGTCATCCTCATACTTTTCGTTAATGGGTGGAAGCGAATATTGTTGCACTATATATTTTGAGGATTCTGCTAACTCTTCAAGAGTGGAAAAAACCAAATCTTCCACTATTGAAACTAATACACTGGTACAAGTTGTTTCTTTCTTCTTCAGGTGATGTGAGAGATTATGTACGATAGGAAGTAAATCGATAGCCTTTGCGAACTGATGGTTATCGGTCGAAGTACCTAGAGTTGTTCATAGGTAACCTTGTATGTCAACTTTGGAACAGTATGAGAAGACCCTCCTACTTCGAGAATAGGAGTTTTAATGGTGCTCGAAATGTTGCTAGCTTGTCCAAAAGATGAATGATTAGGGTGTTTGGAGTTGTCAACCATAAAAAATTGGTTGCCCTCCTTCTAGTGCCTGAATGTTGATGGTGTTGGATACCGCCAACATATAGGGGATATCCCTGATATGAGGTCCCAATTATACCTTACACCATTTGGTGTAGGAGTCCCATATGGAATATGACTCAACTATAGTTTACTTAAAGATATGCCTTGGCTTTCACTATTAGCACTTGAGAGAAGCGAGTGTGCCTTGTGATTGTTTAATTGCAGATCTATCAAGGTTCTTTCACTATAGAGGGGGAATAAAGTGAGTCTCTAAGAGAGAAGTAATATTAATACCCTAATGGAGACACACATGAATGAAAAAGGTTCATCTGACATCAAGTGAAGTAGTTCACATACATGCGACTATCATTATAAACATTACAACACATTTCCAATAGATTAAGCACCAAAGTCACCAAAATATTTCAATTACTTCAGTACATGTGAAAGCAAACATGAATTATAAACATTCAAATAATAGTCTTAGAAACATCCACAATCCATGTGTGAAAATGTGTTGGCATGATAGGCTTTGATATTAAGCAAAATTTCCAAGATACATAAATATAATGAACATCACTAGCTCCAATAGTGGAGTTTTAGAGCCACTAATGCCTTTCCTTGCAAGAGAAGCCAAGGTTAAAATTCCTTTACATGAGTACTGAGGATCCTTTTATAACTCGAGGGATGACATTTCACATCCTCATGACTCTTGACTTTCCAACTCTTAATGACCTTTGGAATTCTACAACCTTTGGACTTCCAAATGACTTTTGGAATTACATATGACTCTTGGTATTACATGTCTTTTGGACTTCCATGACTCTTGGACTTCCACTTATTTGTATTTATTCTAATTACATAATTACACCATAACCTCCACATTATCATGTGATGAAGATGTGACGTGTCACTATCCTTGATGATTGGGACTAATAGTGACTGATGACATGGGATTTCTTCGATGCTAACTTGGATTTCACTCGTGTCTTCATTTTATATGCAGCTTCTAGTCCTTGATGTCTTCACCCTCCAAAGGGTATTTGATCTAATGGAGTCTTTAGGGTGCTTTTAGCATCAATATTTCAATGTGTTATTTGTTATTCAATGCTTCCTTTAATTTCCTTCTTTGCCTGATCTTTATTTTTCGTGCTTGCCATGTTGTTCCTGGAGTAATTTTATACGTAATCACTCATGACAAGCAACCATCAACCTAAAAATATCTTATTCTGACATGTTTTATGCAAATTTTCTGCTCATGCCTTATCAATATGCTTGAAAGAAATAAGGAGAGATTCTAGAAGCAAGGGCACACTTTCAAAGGCTGAAGGTATGAAGGGAGGAGGCTTCAGGGATTTAGCATGCGCTCATGCACTCAAAGGAAAATAAAATCAAGGTAGGGTGGATGGCACAAGTTTGAAGGATAAAGGATAGCGTTTCGGGCTTCCCAAGTGCATTGTGAACTCAAGGGAGAGGAGGGTGCATGGCACACTCTTGAAGACTGAAGGGGGGAGGCTTTAGGTCTTCGATGTGTGCTCATGTGCTCAAGAGGCCCATGAGGGCACATGGCGCAATTATGAAGGCTAAAGGATGAGGCTTCATGCTTTTAGAGTGCGCTCACGTGCTTAAATAGTCAAGATGGTGAATGAAACATTGTGGAAGGCTGAAGGGTGGATCTTAAGTCCTTTAGGGTGTGCTCATGCACTTAAGGAGGGCACATTCCTTTTGGTCAAAGGAGTGCACTCAAAGGAAGATTTAGTCTCTCAAGGGTGCAACTCAGAACAAGGAAGGGGAAACGAATTGAGGAATGTGTTTTGCGCTCTTAGAGAGAACATGGTGCAATTATGAACAACAAAATATTACTAATCAAGGATTTATAGTGCACTCGTGTGTCTTTGCCTTAATGGGTTCACTTTGAAACCATAATTTGTCTAAGTCTGGAAGATAGGAAAAGGGGCAAACACGATGAGTTTATATATAGAATCAAGTGAAACACATACCAAATCATTAAGAAAACTTAGTAAATATTTAACAATGATAAGTAAACATCAAAAAACCACTTTACAAACATTCCCCAAGCACAACGGGTGAAGTGTGTGCATCTACAACCAAAAAGTGTCGTTTTACAACAACAAAGATGTTACGACCACTAAAGATGTTCTAATCAATGCGAGGACACTCGATAACACTCAAGAACACTTGAAACATATAGGATGACATGAAACAACACTTGAAAACCAAGGAAACACTTGATATAATGATAAAGTAGGCTCCAAGATTTAAATGTAGTGAAATTTTGGAGTGTGTTGTAGCATCGACAACAAGTCCTATCGCCCATTGGAATATGATATACAAATTCATATCCGAAATCATGGTTAGTAGAATTAATTTGGTGCTCATTTATTTTATATTGAAGGAAGAGTTTCGATTTCTGCATCACAATAACATTTACGACGTGGTAGATTTTTCCCAGGAAGTTTTCCATTCAATTAAGAAGGATAACCTAAAAACAACTATTATGAAGATTGACCTGGAAAAATAATTTGACAAAGGTAATATGGACTTTTATACATGGTTCTTATTTAGTTTGGTTTTAATATATATATATATATATATATATATATTGTCAATTGGATAATGGGGTGTGTCCAAAATGCATCATTTCTAGTTATTATCTATGGATCTCCAACCCTTTTTTTCAATGTAATTAGAGACATTTTCTAGGGGTGCCCTCTATCACCCCTTCTCTTTTTTATTGTGGTCGAACTATTTAATTGACTAATGGTTGAGTCATGGGAAAGGGGAATTTTTTAAGGGGTGAAAATTTTGGATTCTACTACAATATCCCATCGTATGTTTGTTGATGACTTGCTGAATTTCTCCACTGGGAATCACAAGAATTTTTTGTCCTTGAGAAATTCATTAGATCTACTTTTTAGAGTAACAAGTATGGGGATAAATAGTAACAAGTCATGTATCTTGATTAACGATCTATTTAAGGAGTCGTAGCATGGATTTTGGATGTATTCCTCTTCCATATCAAAGCATTATAAGAAGGATTAAATACACAGGTTTTTATTTAAATCCAAACAAATAGTAGAAAACAGATTGGTTGTGGATGATAAGGAAAGTAGAAGGACATATTCAAGTATGGTCAAAGTGCTTTTTTTAAGAAGGGGGTACTTGGTTCTGTTCAAAGTAGTTCTGGTAAGAACTCCAATGTTCTGGAATTCTTTTTTTGTCATTCCAAAAGGAGTACTAAGCTGGATTCATGACACATGCTTAAGGTTTTTATGGACAGGTGTTGGTGATCATAAAGGATTTATACTAGCCCAAGCGAAGTAGATCATTGCTCCAAAGGAAATTGGAGGATTGGGGTCAAGGAGATTCACCTATTTGGTAAGTCACTAGTGGGAAGAAATATGTGGCAGCTAACTAGGGAGTTGTCTCTCTGGTATAAAATTATGTAGGCTAAGTACTCTTTAGGTATGTCAATTTTAGAGTGGTTTAGAACTGCTAAAACATACTTCATAGGATCAATATATTGAAAGCACGGGTTAAATATTTCCCTTTGGTCAATCATTGGTTACCATGGAGAGAGGGGAATGGGAAATACATTAGACTTGGATGTGATCCCTGGTGTGGCGTTGGAAATAGCTACAGGCTCCTTAATCCCCTTCTTCAAGTATTGATACAAATGAATCTTTTGGTTTTAGTTGATGCAACATCTTGTTTCCCTCATGATAGAGGTTAGGAATGATGGAAGTTGACTAGGGATATGGGGATCATAGTGGATTTAGCAGCAGAATGGTAAAAGTATGTCGATATTCTAGTAGAATATTGGGTTTGATCATGATAATACATAGATGATTTGATTTTATGGTCCAAGAACCCCCAATCTATAGATTTCATAGCAAAATTGGGGTATAATTCATGGTATGAAGAAAATTCCCCCGAAGAAAGAGTGTGGTGGTTGAAGGTTTTGTGGCACACCAAGGTGCCAATCAAATCCAAAATATGTCCTTGGTTAGATTTCAATAAAAAACTTATTGCCTAGGACAAGCTTCAAAGAAGGGGCTGGTGTGGCCTTAGCTGTTGCCCCTTCAACAAGCTTTAGGAGGAAACATACACATATTTTTTTACATTGTTGTTATATTAAGCAAATGTGTAGACATCTGTGGGCATAAATGAAGCTGAATTGTAGTTCGACGGGACCAATGCTAACAAACATGTGGAAAATATGGTGGAAGGATAAAGTCGTGGAGGCCTTTTTTGGTTTACACTCTTTGTTAATCTAACATATATGGTGGGATCAAAATCAAAGTATATTCCAAGAAACATTCATTCCCCTGAAGTTATCTGTAACAAAAATAAGGGTGATGGAACATGAGTACAAATTAGATCTAAAATAGACTCACTCCAAGAATTTGATTATGCCAATGATAAACGTTGGTTACCCTTGGGGATTTTTTGATAGGGTTAGTTAAGGACAACTTCCTCAATGTGGAGTGGGGCTGCTTTGCTATCTTAATCAATCTAACACAATTTGTTGCACATATGCTCTTAGTAGAGGATCCAACACCAAAGCAGAGTTTGTAGCACTATGGATGTTACTAGAATTGGCCAAGGAAAATTTTGTAAGCATCTTTAGGTGATGGGGGATTTAAAATTGCTGATAGAATGGGTTAATCACAAGGCATAGGTAAGAATACTTGTCATGGAAACTCTATTATCTGACATTTGTGAGGCTGATAATTCTTTGAATTCACATCCTTCTATCACAGTCTCCTTGAATTGAACACCAAAGTAGACACTTTCTCCGAAGAAGCCCTTTATTTACTTGTTGGTTCAATTATTTACCATGTATATATGTATGGAGAGGAGGTTGATTCCTTGAGGACAAACCTATCTTACTATACTATTCAATGTTTTTTTTTTGTAATGGGGATTTATTTGTGTTGGTAAAGTTAAATACAAGGTCCCCTAAGGCTAGTAGATGCAGACAAGATGTTGACTCTAAGAATGACAAAATCTAGAAAAGATGGAATGGACATTATATGCATACATTTTTTCCTACGAATCTATATATATTATTATATATATATAATATATATATATATAATTATATATTATATATATATATATATATATATATATATATATATTCTTTGAAGATAATAATATTTTGTATAAAATTCAATTTTATTAATTAAATTCAAATTTGTTAATTTAAATATAGGGAATTATTATATCTATATATCTATATCTATATATATATATATATTAATATATATAATATATATATATATATAATATATTATATATATATATATATAATATATATATTATATATATATTATATATATATATATATAAAATAAGTTGATTTTTCGTTTTTGTAAGTTTAAGTTTGTATTGCCTCATAATTTCAAAATATCAACATGCATCTATCATCTGACCATAATTTTCTAATTTAAAGAAGGCGATCTCAATCTACCACTAGGGAAGCCAAATATATTTCACTTCCTTCTGAGAAAAATTCATACCAAAACAAAAATAATTGAACTTTAGCCAATCTATCAACCAAATCATTGTAAAGAAAAATATCTTTGGAGATCATAAAAGCACAAGTGTTAGAAGAAGTCATAGGTATAGGGATTTTGGTGTTGGAACCATGTGGAGTTGGAGGCTTAAGGTCACACTGTAGGTGGCTCTCTAGGTGAGTTAGCTGGGCATCCATGCTTTCCAAGTAGGAACATTGAGATATTTGTGCACGTTTGGTTTTATTCAGAGCTAAAAATATCATATTGTTCCTCTTTCTTTTCATTTAACACTCTACCAAGAAGAGTTTTAAGTTATCAACAAAAATTAATTGAGTTTAAATACTATTTTCGTATAGGGTCATGAACCTAGTGGGTAAAATCTCCTATAATATATGAGTCTGAAAAAACAAGACATTCATCAATAGGAAAAGTCTCAATATGCAGAATCTTGACTTTGAGGTTATTAGATAAATCATCCTTACAGACAAGACCAATCTCCCTAGATCTGGTACCCAAATCTTGAATAATACAAAATCTATATATATATATCTTATATATATATATATATATATATATATATATATATATATATATATATATATATTGACTTTCTAATTATTTTGTAATCAATTCATAAATGAAAACACCATTGAAAGGAGAAAGATGAGTGATTCATACATGTTTATCAAAGTTTTTCCTCACTAATTTCTTGAAATGTCTTAGCTTCCACCCTTGTCTTTAACTCTCATGAAGAAAATACATGTAGAGAACAAAAACAAACAAGAATAAAAGCACATCTAATATAAATATGATCTGATAAGACATGTATATGATGAAGGAGATATATACCAAAAATCATCAAACATAGACAATGACTGTGGGAAAATAATATGTATTTGTATTACCACAAGGAAGTGGTTACAAACCGATGCCTTGATTTCATAGAGTCCCCTTCCAACTATTTCTCATCTCAAAACCTTGCTTTCAAAATATTTAGGATCATAAGTTGGATACTTTACTAGAGTGTCAATGAGAATATTAGAGCCAAATCCTTTATGAAAATAACCAAGAGCCCTCTCTCAATGAAAGATGATTGTATTTATAAGCTTAAATGAGGATAATAAGAGGAGGTTAATATCTAGCCAAATTGGGGATGGGATTCATATCTAAATTGATTGAGATAGATACCATCCATAAGGCTTATATTCTAGAAGCTTCTCATTCTTTTTATTTTTTCCTTTGTAAAAACAAAGTCACACCTTATGAACAAGAAGTTTGTGATAATGTTGCACTCAGAAGTTACGCAACTATGTTGCAAGTTGTCAATGTGCAACCTGCGACATCCTCTTGAAGTAAAATTTTTAAAGGGATTTGAACAAGATTTTCATATTTTAGGGAAAGGATTTTCTTCCATATTATTTAGGGATTAATGGAAATAATGCTTCGGATGATGAAGGATAGGGGTATGACATTAATTTCCATGAATGTGACAAAATAATGTGTAATAGAATACCCCCTAAATTATGAAGTTAGAAAAGGAGTGATAACTGAAATATTTTATCATGCAAAGTCGTTGAAACAAGGAATAGACTAACTGGAAACCTACTAACAACAATCAAGGAGTTAAAGTACAATAATATCAACTTTGAGGTAGGAATTCCCACTACTCAGAATAAAAGTGACTCAAAGCATAATTATCGACATGCAAAGATCCATGTCAAATGAGAAAGGTCATGGCCACCAAACATATTTTGTGTATCCATGCCCACATGACTGAGTATGAACATAGACACCAAACATACATTGTGTATCTATGCAACAATCATAAATACTTATAAGACTCCATCACAACCTGGATGTAACAAACGGGATGTAGGGTCTTCGTCTCTATATTTCATAATATGAATCTAACCATGTGAATAATGTGTTGAGGTGGAACATGGTAGAAATAGTCTAATTATCATTCAATGATGAAAATAACTAATAGACGTGGAAGAAAATACCGATAATGACAATGGACCTTAAGGTACCTAAGTACACTCTATAAAGTGTTAATAGATGATCTGAAGTCAAACACTCATAGAGTCATTTGATCGAAGGTCAATTATGTAAACATATCATCGAAGGCGAGGAAAATTTCGATTGAGGAAAGCGGGTTCCAAGGTACTTAATGGTTTCTAAATTAGCTCCAAGATAACGTGTTGAAGTTGATAGGAAGTGATTCATCATAGGAGGGACTTCATGTACCCCCCACCAACAACATGAAATTGGTACAAAGATGTGAAGTAGAATATAGCACAAAGTGATTTAGGACTGACTTAGGGATGGTTGACACGATAGAAGGCTTAAGAACTACAAAAAACTAATTAACTCAAGTTGAAATTCTCTTGAAGATATTGATGACGTGACAATTGTCTTGGCAACACTGATTCAAAAAGGGATCATAGACCAAAGTGTAAGACTTTTAAAGGAGTATGATCTATAAGAGCCAAGAAAATTTCCCAACCTTGACACAAGGAGTGAAAGGTTATCATGTTCAAGAGCTTCTTTCTACCAGAAAATGTGTACAAATTTTATATATTCCATTCCCAAATTTCCCCCACCATTTCTGGCGAGTACCTCTTTATTTTAAGTGAGATTAAGGAAGATAATATATGCTTGAAATATAAGTTCATCCTTTAGAGCATTTTAACAAACCCTAGGAAGGAGTGGTTTGGTCCCAATTTACATATGGGTCCTTTGTTGTTTAAGTTTTATGATTCCAATCAAGGTGTAACCCAATGCCCTTTTCATGTCTAGAGAGTTTGAAAAGAAATGAAAAGAAAACTCCAAGATGACATTTTTTGTTTAGATTTAGTGAGTCTAAGAAAAGGAAAAAAGATGACTCATTCATGATTCTTTCAACATAAAATTTTAATGAGCTCGAAGAAAGTAAAGCTCAATGATTTTTTATTTAGAGAGTTTGAAAAATTGAAAAGAAAAATCCAGTGAGGATCTTTCTCGTAAATTTATTGAGTCTGAAAAAAGGATAAAATTTTGATCATGCTAAAAACTCATGTTTCATTGATTAACTTGTATCTGCACACACTTAAACGATAAAAAAACATCATATGTGCTCGAAAATATACTAAAAATTGAATAAAAATGAGGTACGCTAAGGAAAATCAAACAAAATGATAAATTAAATAATTTTAAAATGTTTTCATGCCTTTAAAAAGGAGAAAAATCATTGTATTTTACCATTTGATTTTACTATCCTCTAAAATGAAAATAACCCCATTTGTAGCTTGATTTTTAGGTAGTGATTTAGAGCACTCTAGTGGATGATTTTTGTTCCCATTTCTTCCAGGTAAGATCTCTCGATCCCGTCTCCAATATAATATCATTAGTTTTATTTTTCTTGATGATCTGAACTAGTTTAAAACCTTTTATTTTTGGGAGAAAATGTACCTTCTAGGTGTCACACTCTGTCCATATTGAGAACCGAAACACTTTAGAGTTGTTAACGGGTAATATTTGACACTGTTTCACTATTACTAACTTGAAAAGTGTGAAATCTGCAAGGAAAGAAGGGTTTTTAGCTTTTGAGCGGAATGAATTTTTTTTTCTTCATGTTGGTTGGCTAATAAGTTTTCTCCTTGATGTTTATAGGTTTTTTGATTACCAAGATATTAGAATGGAGAGAAAGAGAGCAAGAAGAAAAATATTTGGCAGTAGCCAATGACCCAAACACATTTCTGGTCCTTCGTGAGTGCGGTTCGATGAAATGTTTCTTCATTCTGAGCATGAGCGATCAATTGTAGTTGTTGGAACATTTAGTGAGGATGTGGGATGTAGATGAGAAATTATTTCAAGATGGTGTCCATATCCTTACTATTGATATATATTTTTTGATTGGGACCTCAAGAAGGGGAGCCTGAGTTTCACTAGCCGGTTCAAGGGGAGGTAATGAAACTATTTTTGAGTATATCTCCTAGTACATTTCCACAAGAATAAGAAAAGGTAGCATAAATATTCCAATAAAGAATGTAATCTATCTTCCATTGAGAACCATTTTATTCACTATAACCTGCATAGCAGGAATCAAAATTCCACATTTAGCTACCAAAGCACAAATGCAATATGAATTGGATTGTATGGATCCTACATTTTTCAACTAGTATAAATGGATTTTAATAAACATGAAGGATCAATTTACTAGGTGTAGGAGGGGTTGACTAAAGCAATTTGGTTGTAAGTCACTTTTGGTGTCCTTTATCCTGGAAAAATTTCCCTTAATGCACCGATAAGTGCTAGAGGTGGATGATCTTGCACCAAGAGTACCTCACATGAGGCGATGGGTTGAGTTGATGGAATGCCATGGAGGTGATCATATGTTCTCATTTCATCCCACATTTTTCACATGGTTTTGAAGCAAACTACTCATGATCAAGGATTATTTGAATGCAGGTGCAAATTTACGAGGAGATCCATATTTATCTCTTCTTGAGGGAGTTTAGTGGGATGCATCAGGCAAACAAAACTATTGAAATATTTTATTTTCAAGTATTTTTTATTTTAATTGCTTTCATTATGCTAAGACTAATACAATTTTGACATGCAGATTTTGGACCGATTCATCTAGGTGGATTGGGTGATTATGGCAGTGAAGAAATGGAAGATCTCCAAGTGGTGGATAAAAAGCTTGAGGGTCTTACTTAGGGTATAAAAAACATGTGGATAGAGGATGTTCCTCAACAATATCAACGCAATACAATTGGGGTATTACTAGTGGATGAATTTTTTATAAATGTGTTGTCATTGATGTCAAAGGTGATTAGTTTGAAGGAAGTAACACAAAAAAATGTAAACAAAATGAAGAACAACTCAAAGAATGATAAAGACAAATTTGGTGATGATGCATAGACTTTGAAGCCATCTCTAGCACATAATATCTCTTCAAATATAGTTGGGACCCACTTAGATGGATATAGCTCTAAAAACTATTTCTAGTGGCATATGGAAGTTTAGAAATGGCCTATTGGATCGCAAGTTAGAGCCAGTTAATGCAGAGACCCCCAAAGTCAAATATTGTAGAGCTAAAGTGTTGGAGGACCTATTGGAGAAAGCTTTGAATGGCGACATTGCCAAATGTAGTGGAGTATAGATAAGAGAGCAACCCAAGAGGTTAGACCTTGTAAGAAACATAAAAGTGTTGAATTGAGAATGGTTTGGGATAGTAAGAGTCAAGGAGTCAGGCGGTAGAGGTATAAAAGGGATTTAACCCAGTGGTTTTTTATTAAAAATTTAACAAAGGAAATTGTCGACAAACCAAGGATTAGGGCCCTTTTTCTCTCTCTTCACCATAATACAGATGGTGCAAGGAGATTGGATCATGGATGCACAAGTGGATGTTGACATCAAATTGATTTAGAATTACATAATGGAGGACATGTGGCAGATAGATTTGGTGTTTTTGGGTACCTTAGTGGGTCAAAACTGAGTGACATGTGTCACCACTAAGATGGCACCATGTAGTGTTGTTAACGACATTGAGATGATATGTGGAAGTTACTTCCTTGGAATATTTCACAAGTGTGTGCAGATGATTAAAGTCAGGAGCCAAAGAGTTAGGAGATGAAGTAGTCACAGAGATAAGAATGTCTTGCCCAGAAGAAAAAATACCGGATGACCCAAAAGAAATAATTCATAAGTCAATCCTGGTAGCATCCCAAAAGGAAATCGTAGTATGCACATATCTAGAAGAAAAATCCTAGAAATAAAAAATCTTGGAAGGAAAATCCCCTGAGAAAAAGAAAAAAGGAAAAGGGAGAAATTGTTGGGAAGAAAGGCCCAGGAAATGGAAAGATTGCCAACAAGTGACAAAGAGCGTATCGAGACACACTTTTGTTGTTGTTCTATGTGTATTGAAACCTAAAGTGTGACGAATATTTGTGATGTAAAATAAGCCCTCGGGGCTATAGTTCAAAGGAGATGATGGATATATATAAAAAGCACTCAGGTCAACAATGTTTTATATGGTAAAATGGCTATGTTTGAACATATCTATAGTGTCGATTTTTATTACAATAATTTAAGCCATGGGCCAACATACATATATAACAGAGGAGCACGAAAAGTTAAAACTATGGTAGGCATGAATGAGTTGGCAACACAAATGGTGACATGGATAAGTTTGGAGCCAAATTTCGCCCAAGATGTTAAATTTGGAGATTCACCAAATTTAGAAAAACCTCAGTCAAATCCTATAAGATTCTAGAATAGTAAATTTGAGTAGTTAAGCTCAGTTTTGCTAATAGAAACATGTAAGGAGCGTTTGATAACTTGAAGAGAATATTCAAAAGACTCAACTGAACAAGACAAAGGAAAAAATAAGATATTCATGCACAAATCAGATTGCAATATAACTAAGTTAAAATTCCAAAAATATTAGTTGAAATTTCTTTATAAGAAGAGTTGAATTTGCATAGAAAGAGAGCATAAGAGGAACAAAGGTGTGGAATTGTGGATGAAGTTGAAGTGTCCCATAACAAGAGATTATTGAAGATGTTTTTAATTGTGGTTTTGGTGAGTGTTTGAGAGACAAATTGATTTTAAGTTAAAAAGGAATGACTTCATGATTTAAGCGTGAAAATTGTATGAAAGATGAATCATTGAGGTCATACAAATTGTAGCTTGAATGTCAGGGCTTGTAGCTCCTTCCAGTAGTTGTTTGTAAATACTTAAGGGCTGAATCTCCTTTCGGTAGTAGTTGATAAAATTAGGGGTTGTAGTTTCTTTCAATTGTAGCTGATAAATCAAGGAGTAGATGCTTCCTTCTAGTTGTAGCCAAAGAACGTTGTAACAACAAGTTGTAGATTTCCTTGCGAACAAATTGAAGGAAATATTTGAAGAATTTATGTGTTCTCATTGTGATACATATATTATTTCTTTCCATGCCCGTATGAGTTAATTGTTAAAGTATGTCTTGGTGTCCTAAGCTTCATTGCAACTGAAAGCATGTTTTAAAATTCCTACAATATTGATTCACCCCTCCTATCACTGTTGTCTTGGTTTCTAACAATTAGTGTCAGAGTAACTAGGTTTTTTCAGATCAGTTTAATAGTTGGAAGAAAGATCAAGGATCATGGAAAAATAGGAAGCAGGATTCACCAATAGGGAACCTATGTTTAATGGAACAAACCATGTGTTTTGGAAAGTAAGGATGAAGACCTACATTCAATCACTTGGAGCTGATGTGTGGGATGTTGTAGAAGAATAATATTAAAAGAATCCAACAATGATTCCTAAATATTAGAAGATGGAGTTCACATGAAATGCTAAACCATGAATGCACTATTTATTGGCCTACCTGAATTAGAACTTGTTAAGGTTATGGACTGCACAACTGCAAAATCTATTTGGGACAAGATGAGTAACTGCTATGAAGGTGAAAACAAGTTAGAGAAAGCTGAAATCCAAGGTTTTAGAATGCAATTTGAGTCTTTAAAGATGCATGCTAATGAAGAAACTACAAAGTATTTCTTGAGAGTCGATGAGGTTGTGAACACTATATGAGGCCTTCATGAAAAATTAGAAAAACCTGTAGTGTTAATTTTTCTCAGAGCTATATTGTTCTTTGCTTAGATAATTGCATTTCTTCATTAACACATTAAGTTCAGCCCATATCATCATTACATTATTCATATTTAAATTATTATTCATCAACATATGCAACTATATAGAAAGAAGAACATCATTATCATCAATGAAATGAAACATAAAGGAACAACAGAAGAAAAGCATGCACATGTAGAGATATTAGGATTGGTAAGAGACTAGCGAAAAATCCACTACGGGGAAAACCCTTACAAATTCTTTGTCTTCTTAGATTTTAATCAAATGATGCAGAAAAAGACTGATCCATATCTTCGTCTATGCAACCAACTAGTAAAATAACTATGACATCCATGAAATGAACCTAATCATGCTTATACTTAAAACCCCGATTCTGAGGACTGTAATGTACTGTGACTATTTGTAGTCAACTGCTGAACAATGTTTTCATTTAGCAGAGTCTTCAGAATACTAATATTTTATATTTTAGTCCTAGATGCATAGAGGAGGAGTTGTGTGAGAGACTATGGCAGTCTTTGGCGTTCCCTAGTGAATTGCATACGTGTGACTAGGGAAAAATACACCCAAATCTGCTTCAAACCCCTAGCCACACCCTTCAAGCTACTTTGCGAGCATCTGAGACTTCCCATATGCACCCTTGACCACTCTATGCATGTGTCTGGGGACCAAACTACCGATCTGCTTCATAAACCATAGGCGCCCCCTTCAGGCTTATGTGCGAGCTTCTAAGACTTCCCAGACACACCCTTGACCACTATGTGCATGCATATGGGGTTGAAAATAATTAGTTACATGCATGCATTTGATAAATAGAAACCCTAGATCCATGTGAGCTTCAACCATGTAGTTTCAAACCCTTGTGTGAACATTCTCCGTAAGACCTATGTGAATCAAGACAATAGAAGAGAAGAGAAGATGGCTTAATCAATGTTTCCAAATGAGATTGAGGTCTCTTCTATTTAAAGGCTTCCATGAGGGTCCACTTGATGTTGAGGCCGACCTGTCCAATTGTACATATGCATAGGGCCGACCTAATCCAATATACATGAGTGGGAACATAAATTCAAAAACCAAATTTTCCTTGTCCAAATGAGGTGATATTTAGGTCAATTTTGGTCCTATCAAAAAGAGGAATCTATTATAGTTATTATCTTCATCATATGAGCTCTCTAAAGTGGAATTTAACTGCAGTTGCACAATTTTAACACTTCCTCTCAACTAGGGAGAATTCCACCTGTCGATATTTGTTCATCAATCAATATTCCATTCAAGTGTGATCACATATCATCACTGATCATATTTTTCATGTAATTTTCATGCCACGACTAGCTCAAGTATCTCATCATCACAAATCATTAATGTACATCTTGATCTATCCCTTTCTTATTCCTGCTTATCTCTTGATTGTTTATGCTCATATGTTGAACATTCTCGAATCTAAAAGAAGAATAATTTGTCATTAGACTATGGTCTGGAATCTCTATCAATAGGCTACTACCTGGAATCTCATCATCAATCATCATCAGAGAGCATATCATCAGGGAGCACGTCTCCACCTACAAATCAATGAAAATGAGGAAGTTTCTAATGGACACTCTTACCTCATGTTCATGATAGTGGGGAAGGTCCTCCTAGAAACTCTCACCCCATGTTGAGAAATAGGATATCCAAACACACAGGGGAGCGCATCTCAAACCTACGATCACATCGAGGAGCTCAATCTCAAGCCAGAACCGCATAGGTTTCCCTGAACTGATATTATTTCTTACTGATATTCCCATTGATGACCTTCAATAGTCATGTGGTAGAACACCTGCATCATAATCGACTTAGGTGTACACCCCAAGTACACTCTCAATCCTTTGGCCAAATGAGGAACAATATTCCCGAAAATCCCTACTTTTGGTTATGATGCCAACTAGGGTATACTCTGTAAATACTAGGCATGGGAGTAGCATTCTTCGACCCTATAAATAAAAGATATGGGTCATACCTATTGCCTAGAGTTCCCTCAACCCCAGTAGCCCTCTATCTCAATTCCTCGCCCTGGGAGCTTAGACAGGGAGGAAGAGTTTTCTAAGTGTCCTCGATTAGCGTTGCTCTCATCACACTCAAATATGGTATCTTCTTGTCTCAATAGCATCTGTTTCCTGTTCATGCAAGACATCAAATCAATTATCATGTTAGATCATAAATAATCATATAAATAACAAAAGGATACCATAATCATCCTCCCTCTCAAGGAGGTGTCAATCAAAAACATAAGCTTGTCTCGAACAACTGCATTGTCTCAATATACGAAAGTATCTCATGGTAAAAGCATGTTAATGTTTCTAAGGCAAAAGAAAAAAAGTACTCAAATGAAAAAAGATAATATATATAT